>PVKE010001363.1:42919-102554 GCA_004027555.1 Craseonycteris thonglongyai
GGCGAGCGGGGCAGGACCGCGCGGGGTGGGACACCTGGGCAGGGGCAGGGGCGCCGGGGCGAGCGGGGCAGGACCCAGACGCGTGCTGAGTGCGGGGGCTTGGGCCGGGGTCTGCGGTGGGGCGGAGTGAGCGGGGTGAGGTCTCGGACAGGGAAGGCTGAGAAGGGGACCAGAGCCGGACGCGAGAAGGTGCGATGGGGGCCTGAGCCGGGGAAGCCAGCGACGGAGCTGGGGGCGCGAACTACGACCGCGAGGTGCTGCCAGGTGCCCCCGGAGCTAAGGTACGAGCTTGAGATCCGACCGCGGCCGGGGCCGGAGGGGGGAGAAGTTGGCTCAGCAGTGGCCGGGGGGCCGGGGGCCCGGGTCGGGGGCGCGGCGGGCACTGACCCGAAGTAGGCAGCGGTGACGGAGGCGGGCAGCGCCAGCAGGCAGAGCGCGGCCAGGGCCAGCGCGGGCGGGGGGCGCATGGTGCCGTTGGCGCGGCGCCCTGTCGCATCTCCTCGCGCCGCTCAGCGCTCGCAGCGCCACCACCAGCCGCCCGCGGGGCTTTAAACGCGGGCGGCGCGGGGCGGGGGGTGGAGGAGGGAGGGCGCTGGCGGCACCCCCGGGCGGCGAGCCCCCCGCCCCATTGGCCTCGCCGGCCTCGCCCCGCCCCTTCGCGGGTGGGGCCGCCGCCCCGGGCCCGCCCCCGGCCCGTCTCCAAGTCCCCCTCCCTCCCGCCCCAGGTGAGAGCTCACCTGAAGCCTCGCCCGCCCGGGAACGCCGCGGCGGAACGTGAAACCCCCGGGGCCGGAGAGGCGGCGATCGGGGAGTTTGTGCCTCTCTCCCTGGGGCGGGGTGGAGGGACATGCAGGATTCTGTCCTCGGAGGAGCAGGGTGTGGGGGCGGAGGAACGGTGCCCTGCCCGCTCTCCTGCCCGGGTGGCGGGTGCGCGTCTCCGCTCAGCGCCCGGGACTCTGAGGACAGGGCCAGGTCCTGACGCAGAGCCGCTCTCCCGGGCGGGGGATCCACGTGCAATGGCTGGGAGGACCCCAGTGGGCTCCTGAGAGCGGAGCGCGGAAAAGGAGCCCTCTTTCTATACGGGAAACTCTCTGTCGGATCACGCGCACAGCGTAGGCCTCAGTGGGCGCTTGACCAATTGCTGCTGATGTTCCTGAGACCAAAAAAACCCCAAAACACAAAACAGATTCTCTGGTCAGTGAGGCTGGCACAGAGGAGGTGAGCGTGGGAGGTCAGGGAGGGACCTGCTTCCTAAAGTGTGTAGATGCCAGAACCTCTGTCAGACAGGGTAGGCATCACCGGCGTTGGGTCACAATGCTCTGTCTAGCTTATTCTTTTGTGAAGTTTAACCCCAATCCCTGCAGCGAAGGTACAATAATCAAGGCAGCAGGTAGCACCAGTCTAGGAGGGAGACGTACGACAAATGACCCGAGCAAGATTGAAAATGTTATGAGAGTCTTGAACACCGGTCAAATCAAGCAAGAAAAAATGTAACTTGCACTGAAAGTCGAGATCTGCATGGCATGTAGTTTCCAAAAACTCAGCCACACATGTAGAACATCAGGTGACAATGGCCTTGGCTTTGCAGTGAACGCTGGCACAACTGCAGGCTGGGAGGCTAGTGGGAAGATGGCAGCTGTGATATTAGACAGTGTTCGCAGAGGAACACACCCTTCCCCCTAGAGAGAACTTCTCTGAGCTCAGTTTCCCTGTCAAATGAGTGGAGCGATTCCGTGATGGATACTCTTTTAACAACTCTACCAGCCTTATCAAATATGGTTCTATTTATTGAGGCACACAGGCCAGGGTGGTGGGTAGAGACTTGGAGTCAAATCATGTAAATATGAACCCCAGATATGAAACAGGGATGATGATAAATACCTCACAGGATTTTTGTGCAGATAAGAGCAATGCCAAATGCCTAGCTGGTGCCACCACTCAACATCGGATGTGGTTATAACTGTACGCAGCACCAGCGATGGGCCGGTGTTCGCATGCTTTTGGGGGTGTGGATGGGTGTCTGATCCGTATCATTTTCCTATTTCTGTGCTGGAAATATTCCCACCATGCCTGGTTTCAAGCTACCAACAGGGGGTCATCCCTGACCTCTGGAGTTTGCACAGCCAGCTCCGCAAGCCGGTCTGAGCTGGCTCCAACCCAGCACTGGTAAGACCTTGAACCAGACTCAGGGAGGCTCAGAGGAGGGGAGGCCAAGCTGGGCCAGTGTGAGTCAGAGAGGAGGCCTCAGCATGCCCAATGGGCACTGAATGTGGGCAGGTGAGGAGAGAGCAGGTCCAGCTTGGACTGCCCCATCTGCCCATTCCATTCTTTATGCCCATGGACACATGGCATACGCACAAGCCCACACAAGCGTGCACAAGCATGCACCTGCCGGGAGAAGGTGAGGGGTGAGGGGGAGCACATTCTCCTAAAGTGACACATTTTTAACATTTCATAAAACTTACATGTTGACATCTGACGGTTAAGGCTGTGATGCAAAAATGTTGGAGGAAGCGCCTAAGCGTCAGTGGAGAGACATGAGTGGTTGCACAATGAGATACACTTGGAAAATATCCCGGTGGATGTTTGCGAGCCCCCATCAGCCAGTGGTATGGAGCCCACCCTTGGCTCCTTCTTCCTGATGTTAGAACCATGCTGCTTTCTGCTGCTGGGGAGACCCCCCAGCTTGCCCGTGGAGGCTTCAGGGGTCCGCTTCTGGCTTCTTGGTCAGCAGGGTTTCACAGAACTGCCCAGGTGGCAGTGGCTACTGCTGCCATGTACTAAGCCCTGTGTGCATGTTCCAGACTCAGGACATGGTCTCACTGAAGCCTCATGCCTCCACGAGGTTAGGGCAATCATGCTCCCTATTACACAGATGAGGAAACTGAGGCTCAGAGAGCTTCAGTAGCTGTAAGCAGTGGAAGCAGGAGTTGAGCTCAGCTCCAGTGCAGTGGACACTGGGTGTGGTTCGTGATGGGCCATGGAATAGCCAGACTCTCAATGGCCTTTGCACAATTCATCCTTATGGAACCCCATGTACCCGCTAAGTGCCAACTCTCAATCGAAGAGGGGGAGATGGCGGTGACAACAGACTGTCTCCAAAATTGCACAGGTGTAATATTGTGGGATCCCTGAGGAAGGAACAGAGGGGTGGCCCTCAGGACTAGTAGCCTTGTGTCATAAATGGGGTGTGGCTCCTGATTGCCTCTCTAGCCTCTGAACTCCTCAAGGGCAGGCCTGAGTTTTCTTTCTGTCAGTATCTCCAGACCCTGGCCCAGGACCCAACGCATAGTAGGTACTCAGGAAATACATATTGTTGCCAGTTTATAACCTTGCTCTGTGGCCTTTTTATGGAGCTGTAGGGATAGAAAGTGTCATACTGACACAATGTATGCTCATAGAAGCACCCCCATCCTCAGACACATGCTCCATTACACACATACACTTTGACACCCAACAACACAAGCCCAGGCATTCAGTGACATACAGACTCCCCCACACCTCCCCCATGGATGTCTAAATTCCTGGGCAGACCCACAGCCGCTCCTGGACCCCCATGTTCACACAGGTATGTGAAAGCAGCATTCTCAGACTTTCACATGTAGCTACCTGTCTCCATTAACCAGCCCAAGGCAGCCACGCGGGGATGGAGTCCTCCCCTCCCTCTGCCGGCGCGGGCGCGTGCGTGCGCACGCATGCACACACACACACACACACACACACACACACACACACACACTTTGGAGGTTACAAATGTGTGGCTGAAAGGTTAGCAATAGCTGCCATCAAAA
The DNA here is from genome assembly GCA_004027555.1 of Craseonycteris thonglongyai. Taxonomy (NCBI): domain Eukaryota; kingdom Metazoa; phylum Chordata; class Mammalia; order Chiroptera; family Craseonycteridae; genus Craseonycteris; species Craseonycteris thonglongyai. The sequence continues at coordinate 46,711 of PVKE010001363.1, forward strand.
GCCAGCTCCAGGGTGTCTCCAGACCTCTCCCTCCTGTCCCCCTCCTGTCCCCCCAGACCTGCCTAAAGCACACCCTCAAGAACCATGCATCTTTGTCTGGCCCCAGGCCCCCCACACCTCCAAACCCCAGCCAAGGCCAGGTCCTAGCCTGAGCCTGGCCATCACAACCCACCCCCTGAGCTCAGCCCCAGGCCCCGAGCTAGCGGAAGTGAGGAATTCCAGGCTGGCAATCTGCCTCTAACCTCGTGGCTGCACTGGAAATGGACAAAGCCCAAAAGGAAGTGGGGCAGGCAATGCCCCAGCAGCTCCAAGGGAAGGCACCAGTACCCGGGGCCAGAGGCTGCCCAGGAAAGCTGGTCCTGGGAAGGCCCCCACAGGACTGGTGGGGGTGAGCTCACCCGTCCTTCCCCCACATCCATGACCCAGCCTTCTTTGCTATAGCCTCAATATGAAAAGTTCTGTGCTGACCACTCCCGTCCATGCCACCCCTCCGCTCACACACACACAAATTTGAATTGAACTTGACTGTCACTTGCATTATTTGGCTCCAGACCCTGTGAGGTAGCACATTGGGCATCACTGTCCCCAGGACATTAAAGTCCAGAAAGGCGAGTAGCTGCCTCAGTGTTATGGAGTTCACTGACACTTTGGTGGTTGGTGACTTGATGTCTTCAGAACATCAGGCTGAAATGGAACGAAGCGCTACGTGAGGGAAGTGGACTGCATGCCGGAGGCTCCTGGTTGTGCTTGAAAACAACAACAACAAAACGGATGGGGGAGGGGATGCCGGTACAGCTCCGCAGGTTGAGCGTTGGCCTTCCAACCATGAGGTCCAGGGATTGAGTCCCAGGCCTGGCCCGTGCAAACCCGGGTGCTGAACTGCAGCACAACTGGTAACCGCTGGGATGGCAGTGAGGGTTCTTGCCTCCCATGGGGGAGGCCCCCGGCCCAGTTCCTGCCCTGTGCAGCCCCACATCCACCTGTGTGGAATGAAACTATGTCATAACTGATGATGTACAACTATGGAGACTGCTCTGGGTCCTCCCCAACTTCTCTCTCTCACCTTCACTCAAACAATAAAAAAAATAAATCTTAAAAAAAAAAATGGCAAAGAAAAACACCAAAATGTTAAAAAAAAAAAAAGAAAAAAAATGGGTGACTTGAAGGTTGAGAGTATGGGTAAAAAATGTTTTTATCCTCTCTGTATTTTCCAAACTTTCTACTACAAACATATTTAACATTTATAGTGAAAAATATTCCTTAAAAGGGGAGGGGACAAATATTCAAGAGTAACTCTTTCATGGTAGAACTTTAAGCACTAACAGGAAAGCTATTGGGGGGCGGGGAGAAATACGCCTGGACATCCTCCTATGGCATCCGTCTGTCCTCTCTTGTGGAGCTGGCTTCTGAGCTAGCAGAGCTCAGCCCACCCCTGGAGATTCTAATCCGAGGCCTGATTGCCTCTGTTTCTTCCTCCCTTCCTCTCCTTCCTCCAGAATTATACTCGGAGTGGAGGTCACGTGGTGTGGAGGATGGGAGGACCCTCCCTGACGCTTGCCTATCTGCCCTCCTCCAGCCCCTGATACAGTCGCATCTTTGAGCTTAGTCAAGGAAGGCTGAGTGTAGGAGGGTGCCCGTTAGCATCCTCCCACCCCAGCCATACTTCCATTGCCAAGGCCAGCAGGTCTCCTGCTGAGATGTACCACCTCCTCCTAGAAGCCTGTCTTGACTGACCAACAACTCCTGAGATTTTATTGGCACAGCTTAATTTTGTGGTAGTGGCTACATTCATGCACACTGTCCTTGAGTTGGGGGAAGAGGGGTATTTGGCATCCCTGCTATAGAGTCTCAAAGACTGAAAATGTGTCCCTGTTACTTTTATATTCCACGCCTTGCCCCCTAGTGGTACTGAGCTTTAGCCCACAGTAAAGTCATCATTAAATATTTGAATTAATAAATGAATAAATACTGCGCTGTGGATAGGTTAAGACCTGACTTATTAATAGCTATAAACCCTGCCCTTGACTTTATAATCTTCATGAGAGACAAGATGTTGAGCCCTCTGTACTAATATGGTTGGAAATGAGGAGTGTTCTGAGTGGTCCAGTTCTGTTGAGTAATCATAGATAGGTAGGTAGGTGGGTGTGTAGGTGGGTAGGTACATAGATAGCAATCTGGATGGACAACCTCCATTTTTCTTAGCCTGCGTCTTTGTCCCCATATGTCGACTCATAAATGTCAGAGGACGTATATGTCTGTGTTTTTCCTGGGCCCTGGGCTCACCCCAAATATACCCAGGCCTGGGTTCCCACTTCCCAGGCAGTTTGACTGAGCAGGCAGCACTGAGAAGCACACATGTATCTTGGTCTATTGTGAACCTCTTATAGGTAGGTTGACCAGATGTACCATTTTAAATGGGACAGAAAACAAAGGTACTGTTCTATTTCAAAGGGTACGTATGGTTAGCCTACTGACATCTTGAATTTAGACCATGAGACTATGCTGACCATACGTACCATTTGAAATGGGACAGTACCATTGTTTTCTGTCCCTTTTAAAATGGTACATCTGGTCAGCCTCCCTAGAGGGCTTTCCCATAGGCCAAGCACCAATGAAAGACTCTACTGTACTTGGGGTGTTTTACAACAGAAAGGTGTTCCACACAAGGCTTAGCTACTAGTGCAGCCCAAAAGAGAGGGGGGAAAAAAAGGAAGGAAGGAAGAAGGCAAGAAAAACAACTTTCTTGGAAAATGGAAATTAAAAATAATTTAGAATGTACTATAAATCACATTCTAAAGATTCAACTCTGAACAGAAGCCTTCTCAACATCATTTTTGTTTGCTTTCATCTGAGTAAATTCTTGCTCTCTGAGAAGGAAGGCTGACAGGAGAGGGACCCCATCCTGAATTCAGAACGCAGCTGATGCCTGGGGTACCGCAGTCCCCTGCCTGGTTGGAGGAGAGGGCCACCTCAGACCACTTCCTCCAGGTCACGTGCTCACTACAAGTATGAGTAAGTTTGCAAGAAGTTCGTTGACAAAGTCTTGACTAGTAGACAGTTGGACCACAGCATGTTTTCTTGAACTCAGTGTGGAGCTCTAGTGGCCCAGCCAGAGTTCTTTCTTTAAACTGGGGGGAAACTCAAACCTTAATTTCTCTCTGAGAAACAGTAAGCTCAGGTTTACTTCCTTTTTTAAAAAAGTGACTAACTCTATTTTACTGCAAATTTTCCTTTCATGTAAAGTATGATTATAGAATATTCCTAATGTAACAAACTTTGAGCATCCAGTGCGAATCCTTGGAGTAAGAGATGATTACGCCAGGCCCTATCCTTGAGAAGCATGCAGTTTGTTGGGAAAGACATGCTAATAAGTACACATAGCATTTCGACGTTTCTATCTAAGTAGAAGCTAGTTATTGACTACTTACCAGGTGCCAAGCACTGTCTGAGTCCTATAGGAATATTAACCCGTTTCATCCTCACAACATTTTGCAGATGAAGAAGTTCAGGCCCAGAGAAGTTAAGGAACTTGGCTAGCTAGGAAGCTCGACATTGGGATTGGAGCCTAGCCTGTGCTGCAGTAAAGAGAAGAAAGTACCAAATGAGATGAGAACCCAGGCGAGAGGACAATCCATTTATTGTTTCAGGCAAGGTGTGTCTAGGACAATACCAAGAGACAGTGATAGTGAGCTGGATCTTGCAGGGATTTTGTTTTTGTTTTTTGTTTTTCTTCACTTTCCCAAATGGCACAGTCCATCCTAATTTGCCACATAAGTGTCTGATAAGGAATCAAGTGTTTCCTGTGGTTGTCATAATTCTAAGGGATGACCCTACAGAGCATTCCTTTGCTATATTGGGTTCAACTTTGGAGTGAGAAGGAGATTGGAAGCGGCGTTGGGGACTTTAGAATAGAAAATGTCTTTGAGACTTGCTGAACCTTCCCACTTTGTGTTATTGACTCTGGACTCTCATTTTCACCCCCCAGCTCCAATGTCAGGGTCTACCCCAGTCACTTCGTTTCTGGGTTTAGCACCCAGGATGTGCCTACCTTCCTCCTAATGACAGAGCATTTAGTGTCTACTATGACCTAGCTGCAATACCATATGTACCCAGTAGGGGTCGCTGACTACAATGGGATGGGACCCCTGTAGTTGAAAGGAGAGAACCCCAAATTCTAACTTAACCTTGTTCCTAGCTTCCTCTGTGACCTCGGTTTCTCCATCCATAAGATGGCTTCGTCATAGAACACCGGTGAGAAATGTGAGAATGGATGTGGGCACCCTCCAATGCGATTCAGAAGAGTCCAGATGATTTTAAAATAGGGTGACCAGACATCCCGCTTTTTAACAAGTTGTCCCGTGTCCCGCAGCGTTTTTAAAAAGTCCCGATTTTTTGAAAGAATGCACAACAAGCTAGGGAACCGCGGGAGATAAACCAATTTTTTAATCAAGAACCTCCTCCCACCCGGTCAATGGTGTCCCCGCTTTACCAATGTTAAAATCTGGTCAAGACCGATCATTTCACAATTGCTTTCTGAGAATCACTCACCAAACGCCATATGAAATCCAGAAATTATTCCTACGTTTGCATTAAAGGACTTTCAATAAAGATTTAAAGCAAACTGTAATTGGGTGGGGTGGGGTGGGGCTCTCTCTAGCGCTGGGGCGGTAGAAGCAATATCCCCTCCCCCAGAAAGATAACGGGATGTAAAGCAGCAGGATATTAACTTCAGCCTGTGGTTAGAAATCTTTCCTCCCAATAGCTTAGGACTTCCTTACACGACCCAGTCTGCTCGTGGGGAAACCGAGGCACAGAAGAGTGAACTGACTTGCCCAAGAACCTGGATTCCAGGAACCTTCCAGACAGCTGATCTCAGAACGCAGGGTGGGAAGGAGCAGTGCGGGGAGGAGAGGCCCTAGCAGGCTGGGAGGGGCGGAGAAGGGAGGACCTCCTGTCTTGACCCCCTGGCCAGGCAGGCAGGGCCCGGGGCGGCCGCGGCGGCCCAGCCTTCTGCAGCAGCGCCCCCTGCTGGTGACCGGCGCCGCTGCTGGCGTGCAGGACGGTGCTCCGCGCTGGCGGGTCTGCTCTCGGGGGAGCCAGAGGCGCCCCACCCCCACCCACAGAGTAGCGCAAGAAGGCCCAGCAGGGTCGCCCCAGTCCCTTCACTTTGCAGACGGCAAACACAAAGTTTTGAAGAGGACGTGACTTGCTCGAGGGTTCTCAGCGACCAGCGGGACGCGGATCTCCCAGTCGTGCCTCCCACTGCAGAGCCCTCCACCGCCCCTCCTCTCCCTGCTACCCCGCATTCCTGAGCCCGGAGGGCCCCGACCTCCTCGCCCATTCCTCTCCTCTGCCTCACAGCCCTTCTCCTCCAGGGACGTTCCCTCACGGCAGCCCCTGGGTTCCTTCATCTACGAGGCCCTATCGCCTCCAGTTTAAATGGTTTTCAATTCCAGGACTCCCTGCCCCGCCCCCCCCCGCCAGATGAGATGGAACAGGGCTGAACTCTCACCAGTGGTGAATATTGATGGATGACTTTTTCCTCTTCCCGCTGCAAAGTAGCCCAGCTGAAGCCAGGATGCCTGTGCTGGCGTTGGGGCTTTTCCTTCCTCGCTCGTGACTTCGGACAAGCCTCTAAAATCTCTCAGAGCCTCCGTTTCGCCAATTACAAAACAGGAATAGAGCTCCTTGGGCTGGTTGTGAGGATTGAATGAGATAATGTGTAACATGTGCCTGGAACATTGCAGGTGCTTCCTAAATGGCGAGGTTGATTAGCCAGACTTCCAGGGAGGCTCAGGCTGGTCTCTCTGGCCTCAACCCTCCCCATTTGGTGCCCTCTTTCCCAGAGGTGAACCTTCCAGCCCTCATCCTCCTTACCCCCTGCCTTCTGCTGTGAGCAGCCTCAGAGAAGGGGCCACGCAGAGTCTGTAGAAGGGTCATGGGAAAGGAAGATGTTGTTGGAGGACAGAAAAGGCAGATCGATGGGGTAACCAAGCCACACTACGGCTTATGGTCCCCCTAACAGAATTTTCAAGTCCCTGGCCTGCCTCTCTCACTCCCCTCTTTGTGCTGGCTTCCTCAACCTGTATTATTTCAGAACACGTGTCTCTGCTTCTGCTTCCAGTAAATCCTCGTTCCTGCTTCTTAGAACTTACAGCCTGCATGTGGCCTGTCCCGGCTGCCCTGACCCCCTCACTGTGCCATGTCCATTTGGCTTTGGAGTCTGGTGACATCTACATCACAGGCTGTGGACTGGCTGCCCGAGGGCCAGGTATCCACACCTGATCCAGTTGGCTGTGGTCTTGGGGACAGGGTGTGTGCTGTGAAGCATGGCCACAAGCTTATTTGCATGTCTAAGAAGAGAAGTATTCGATACACATTGTCATAATTAATAATGATGTTTGAGACTTGGTGGAAATTCATCCGAGACTCATTAGAAAAGGAAACAACCCTTGTGAACTGTTTTATGTGGTGAATAATCTCTTCTGCCTACACAGAATTCCATGCCAAAGTATCTTGGGTACACCCAGAGCTCTATGGTTTGCATCTGCTTGAAGCTTGATATAGTCCCGTGCTTGTTACAACAAATACTGCTCCAAGAAACAGTCTCAGTGTTCCCAAACTCAACTGATGGTGTTGAGAAAAGGGCTTCCCCAAATGATTTATGATGTAATTTTTAAAAATGAACCTTAGATGTTAAAAAAGGGGCTGTGCGGGGTGGGCACTCCTGCTTTGCCTCTTCCATTTCACTCACCCACCAGGCTCCAGATTCTTCCTCTCCTCTCCCTTCCCCCCTTCCCTCCCCTCTCTCATCCCCATTCTGAGGCCCTGCTCCAGGAGAGTGAGCATGTCAGCCCTCTGCCCTGTGAGTGGAAAACAGAGTGTTGCTGACCATTAGCTATTCCCCCAAACCTTCCCTGATGTATGTTCCCAGCAAGGACCTCACCACCTTTCTGTGTACCCACCTTCAGCCTTTTGGAGTAATCCCTCATCCCCTGGATTCCAAGTGTGATGGGTCTGGGTTACATCCCAGTTCCAGCATTTCTAGGACTGTGACCTTGGCTATGTGACATGGCCTTCCTAGGCCACAAGTGTCAGATCGCACATGGGCTTTTAGTAAGGGCGACTTAGGAAATACATTAATGCACTAGGACAAGGGCCTGGGGCCTGCTCCATCCCCACCGTCCGTCCTAACATACCCCCTCCCCCAATATTTTCTCAGTTATACTCCAAATTCTATCCAAAGAAGGAACATCAGCATTTGGCTACATAGATAGATAATCTTCTAGTCCCATCATTGCAGGTGGAGTTTGATTATCCAAGTAAAGGGGTGCAAGAGTAAAAAACAAAAATCTATATCTATATCTATATCTATATCTATATCTACATCCATATATAGATATATAGATATACAGATATATAGATAATGCTTTCAAGAGTCCTAGACTGGGTCTTTCCTGAAGTGAACGGTTACTTTACAGTGTGGAATTCTTATCTCTGGATGTCTTTATTCACACATCTGGCTTTTTATTTATTCCAGGGGCTTACTGAGCAGCACACCTGTGTATTAAAAGGACACAGGTCAGCTGGTGGCTTCCAACCCCGTGACCATGGGCAACTCTGCTCACTCCAGGCTGGCTCGCCAGGGAGGCCAATGGCTCTCTCCACCACAGGTTTCATAATGAATTGCCCCAACATACTGAGCATTACCAGGTGTCAGGAGCTGGGCTAATTCATTTCAGGATCTCACTTATTCCTTCTGCTTTCTTCAAAAATTGACATTACCATGGTTACCTGGACTGTTTTTAAATTATGGACATTTGCGACATTATATCTATTTATTCCTCTTGTCAATGCACTACAACACAACAAAGATATACGGAGAGTTTACTTGTTCTTTGCCTATAAAACTCCATTTCACATAGCAATGAAAAGAACAATCTCAGACTTCCTTCTGGGCCCATCCCTAGAAACTAGGCTGACCGGAGATACCATTTGAAACAATGGTACGATCCTGTTTCCAATGCTACTTCTGGTCAGCCCACTAGAAACCAGACTCTGACGGGAAGTTCAAAAAACACCACCAGTTCCAAGGAATGCATGTCCCTGGGAGCCCCAGGTGGAATTCCAAGGCCCGCGTTCCCTCCACCGCTTCTTATGTTTTTTCCTGGGAAAGGGGATGAGGGTCTAATATCCGAGGTGAATTTCAAGCTCGGTGGTGAGATGTTCGTAGTTGCCCTCCCCTCCCCTAACTTTCATTGCCAGCATCTCTCCAGCTGCTATTCCTAAAAACCCCAGCAGGTGTCACTGTGACCCTGACCATCCTCACAGGTCCCTGTTTTGGGCCTGTACCACACCTTTGAGGTCTGGGGGCTCCCAGAGGTGGGAGCTCAACTCTAAAAAGTCCCACAGGGAGGGTCCTTGCCCCAGAGAAAAGGGTCCTGTCTCTGCTTCACTCTCTTCCAGGACCATTTTAGGGAAGGGCTGTGGTTCAGTGAAGGTTCAACATCATGGTCCAGGGGGCTAGGCAGGGGGTACAGAATGGGGAACAGGGGAGCTAGGCCCTCCTTTATTCCTTCCAAGATGGCCAGGCCTCTTGTGCCATTGCATTAGGAGAATGTGCTCCACCCCCAACCCAACTGACCACTAGCCCTGAGATTTGGGGACAAATTTGGGTGAATGCCAGGGCCACACATGGTCAGAAAATCACTACGCTAATGAGGAGCCAGAAGGCACAAAGTAGGCTGTAAGTCAGGGAAGGCTTCCAGGAGGAGGTGAGTGTGGGCCCATGAGATGAACTTGTGGCCATGGCTCATGTGAAGAAGGGAGATGAGGGGCCAACCCAGGGGTGAGTTCATCCGCGGCTATTTAGGGGAATGTTTCTGGGGTCGGGGTGGGCTTTCAGGGACTCTTCCCTCCAAGTCAGTGAAGCAGGAAGCACAGACTAGGGGAGTGGGGTGAGTGGGAGCCTTGGGAGGAGTCCACAAAGGGTTATGCGGGAATAACAAGCTGCAGAGCTGTGAGAGGGACCAGGGAGACCTTGCCAGGCTAAAATCACTGGGGTTGTCTGGATGGGGGAGGGGTGTGCAAGCAGAGGGAAGGAGAGGAGGCAGGAAGGGAGGACTGAATTCGTGCCCAGACTTAAGGACAGGACCGAGCTGGCCTGGTGCATTCGCTTCCTTGAGCCCTGGGCTTTTCCTGGGACAGAAAGACAGTGGCCAGCAAGGGAGCTGGCATTCAACACCTCCCATTGCAAAGCCCACTGGGCCTCAGAGGGTCCCACAGAGCTTCCCAGTTCCCCGCTCTGCACTTCCTGATAGCCCATCTCTCCTCCCCTCACACATCCCAGCCAGCCTGCCCTCCCCTAGAGGTTCTCAGGCAGCTAGTATGGTCACCACCCACCCCTCCAGCCACTGCCCAGGACACCATTCCCCCCAGCCCGCCCTCACAGTTGGCAAATTTACCCGTTTGGTTATCACCTCATGGAGATTTGGCCCTTCTGGAAGCAAATCTTCACACCTGGGGTGGGACCTGGCCCCGCATGGGGACTTGAGAACTAGTCCAAACACTTTGACTTCAGCAGGAACAAGATGTAAAGGAAGTGGGAGGAGAAGCTGCCCTCCCCGCCTGGAGCCCGGGCTGGAGGTCCTGGGCAGTCTCCGCCTGCGCCCTCCTCCAGAGCCGGTTCCTGGAGGCCGAACCGAAAGCACACGGATAGGCAGCGTAAGAGAGTTCGCAGAAGACACAGTGATTTCTCCATTCTGTCCCGAGCTGGCCGCTCCTGAGCTGTTTCCCTCAGACTCCCTCACAGGACAGTCCTGCAGGGCAGCCGGGCAGCCGGGCTCCCGGCCCCCAGCAGGACGCCTGTGCACAAGCTCTGATGAGCCTCCCACAGGCCCAGGACACACAGCCGCCTCCGGACAGCCGGCCAGGTGGGAAGGGTTGACCGTCCGTTTCTTTCTAACACCCGCCCCGATGCTTCGAAGGGGGCTGACCACGCTCTCGGGACTAGAACACAGGCCTTCGTGCCCTCAGAAGGAAGGGTTAGTCCTCTAATTTAATTGTTACATGAAGCCACAAAAACTGTAGCCTGCCTTCAGCAGGCGTTAGAACACCGCGCTGAAGGACCCTTACACCAGGGAGCTCACATTCCTAGTCAGATACACGACGCTCGACCGGGACCCCAGCCCACCCTTCTAAGTCCCCTGTTGAGAATTCCCAGACCGCCCCCCCTATGCCCGTGGTCCACGCTGAGCCCACAGGTGGCACTCCATGGACATGCCACGCTGGGTGCCCCGGCCTCCCCAGCCAGCTGCCCGGGCCCCTGACTGGTGAGTTTCAGCCCAGAGGTGGCTGTAGCATTTTGGTGGCCTGGGGCAGTGCAGCCCAATCTCCTTCATCCATAACCCCCAGGAGCGGGGGCAGGGCTGGGGGCCAGAGGGGTCTGTCCAGGCAGTGGCAGGGGGCGGGGGCCAGGAGCTCCCCTAACTGCGGAGGCTAGCCTTACACACCCAGCAACACATGTCCCCCTTTATGGACAGGGCTTTCTCTCGGTGCTTAAAGGCAACTGTGAAAAGAGCAGGGCTGATTCTGGCTGCCTAGCCGTCTCCTGGCAACAGGCCTGGCAGGAGGTCTTTCTTTCTCCCCCCCAACTCCCTTCTCTCCTCCACCACCCCCTCTCTCTTTTCCCCCCTGTGTCTTGTGTTGTGTATCATTAAAACTTCCCTCCCAGCCACTTCGCAGCCAACAACCAGGCCCTTCTGGGGGCCAGTTCCTTTGGGGCAGCACAGCCAGCCGGCCCTGGGGGTGGGGGCTCTGAGGGGTCAAGCCCCCAGAGACAGGCTTTGTGTTCTGGAACCAAGGCTTAAATTCAGTTTGGCAACCCTCGGCATGTGCGGGAGGGGCAGCCACTAGAGCTGCCCCCTCCCTGGGCACCTCTGCTCCTTCTTGCCTTCCTTCCCCCTCCCTTTCAGGTCCCAGCCTGTTCTGTCCATGCCAATGGTGCCACTGGGCACTGCCCAGCCCTGCGAGGGCCTCCCCATCAACCCCTTCCCTAGACGGACAAGCCTCCACTGAAGGCAGGGACAGCCCCAGCTGGAGGTCTGCAGCCTGTTCTGGACCAGTGTCCTGGTTCTGTCCTGAAAGGGCAGGGACACAAAGGGTGGTGGGCCACAGGGGCCATCAGCGCTGTGAGTGTCAGGACCAGAGGGACACTGAGGCCCAGAGAGGGTAAGGGCTTTGTGCAGGAACGCAGAGCCAGTCAGGGAAAGCTGGGCTGAAGCCCTGGTCTGCGGTTTCCCTCTTCTGTGGCTCTTCATACTCCCAGCTGGAGGGGAGCAGGTGACTCTCTGAGGCGATGCACCGTCTGGGCCCTGCACTGCCTAGCTCTCGTGCAGCGTTCAAAGGGCATCTGAACTGGACCAGGTCACTTAAGGCCCTTCCCGCCCCCACGCAGAAAGCCTCCATTAGGCCTGGACTGGAGGGGTGACCAAGCACATGGCCCAGCTCCTCGGGACAACTCGGGACAATCCGGCTTTCTCTCCCACCACCCACTACCACAACTACTGCCACCATGAGTATCTGGGTCACAGAGGCCTGGTCCTGGGCCACCCTGCCATCCATCCAGCATATTCATAAGGCTGGGTGGCCCCACGTCTCCTATTTGACACATCAAGGCGAGGAGGATTCTAGGTGATTCTCTCCTCGTGGCTCCTGGATCCAACTCCAGGGTCCTCCAGTTCTGCCAGCTCCAGCCTCACTGACCCTCTGGGCCCCCAGCTAACCAGCAGGTGCAGGCCACCAAGCAGTCGCTCTGACCACACAGGCTGGCACCGCAAGGCACCCTGACTACAGGCTCTCAGCTCAGACCCAGTGTCTTCCAGACTCCGTGCATTTCCATACCACCTTCACACCACAGCTGCGTGCAAACTGCTCTTAACACTTCTTTGCACTGATTTGCTTTGTGCTTGATACCTTCAACTCAAAAGGAAACTTCAGATTACCATGATTTGCCACAGTGGGATTTCATTCTGACCAGATACGGGTGCCCCCAACCAAAGGCTCTGAATGACCTCTTTTTATTAGAAAGCAATCTTAGTAAGGGTTGTATGAACACCAAACAGACTTTCTCCTGAACAATACTCAGGCGTGGAGAGTGGAATAGGGAACATGGATAAATGAGCTTTCTCTCTGAGTTTACAGTTAGTTAACAGCATGCTTCATCTCCTGGGGCAGGCCTAGCCCTCTCCAGCCTCTCAGACACCTTACCATTAGTCATGAAAATGCTCTCAAGAGGCCAACCTTTGGCCAAATAACATTTCTGGAAAAGAAAAAAGTAAAAAATAATAAAATGAAGTAAAAATATTTTGGTAATGCCATATTCTCTGGTTTGGGTATCAGAAAATGATTTTGGGGAAGCTGGGATGGCTCAGTGGGTTAAGCGCTCACTTTGCAGCCCTGGGGACCAAGGATCGAATCCCAGCCCCGGCCTGTGAGAACCCATGTGCTGAACTGGGGTGCGCTTCCCATACAGAAGGCTCCCAGCCGGGTTCCCACCCTGTGCGGCCCCTTCCCACCTGTGTGGAATGAAACCATGTTGAAAACTGATGACATAAAATTATGGAGACTGTTCTGGGCCCTCCCCCTTCTCTCTGTCTCTCTTTCTGTCAAAAAACAATAAAATAAGTCTTTTTAAAAAAGAAAAGAAAATGATTTCTCATCTTAGCACCACCCCCCTCCTTGATGTGCAGAATGAAGGGCAGAGGGGGCCTGGAGAGGCCAAAATAGGGGTGGGTGAGGGGGATTGGGGAAGGAAGACTTTGGAGCTCAGCAAAATGGAAGAGCTGGGAGTATCGTCATTATTACCATTGTCCTTCAATCACTAGACAGTCTGGTCAAGATTTTGCCATTTATCTCTATCTATCTATCTATCTATCTATCTATCTATCTATCTATCTATCTATCTATCTATCTATCTATCTCATGTTAATAAGCCTTAAGGTGCCAGCATTTGTTGTCTACTCTACAAGGGTGGTCTGGAAAAAATCCAGCCATAAATGCCTCTATTTTTCGTATTACATGGCAGCCCTGGTATATTTTGCAGCTCTTTGGATAAATTATGCCATTGGACCCTGTGATCTGTAGAATTTGTTTTCCCATTTGCCAGATAAGGAAACAGGCACACCGAGGTCTAAGTCACTTGCCCAAAGTCACAGCTAAGCAGTGGAGTCACAGTTTGAAATTCTTTCTGATCACAGCCATGCTTCCTGCACAACACTATTCTGACTCCCTCCCCACAAGGCGAGGCTCTCTGGCCAGTAGGGACAGACCCCTGACTCAGGTCAGATGGGGAGGCTCATGCTCAGAGCCCTGAAAGTGCAGGTGAAAGGCAAACCCCTGAAGGAGCCTCCCACCAACTCCTGGGAGAAGCAAGCTTAGGAAGTGCTATGTGCATGTGTCTGAGGGCTGCTGCTCCCCACACTCAGGGAGCCTGAGGGCCGGCGCATGGAAGGCTGAGGTTACAGGTGGAGGAGAGAACGTGGAAGGAGGACAGCTGAGCTGCTACTGCTGCTGGAGCTAATTCACACACCATAAAATTCACCATTTTAAAGTGTACCATTCCGTGATTTTTAAAAGTATATTCAATAAGTTGTGGACCCATGACTATTATCTAATTCCCAAACATTTTCATCACCCCCCAAAAATACTCTGTACCCATTAGCAATCAAGCTGCTGTGTGTTAAGGAAAAGGAAGAATGAGATGGAACTGTATTCTGGATTAATTTTAAACCCCCCTCAAGTCTACACCCTCTCTTTTGTTGTTTTCTTCTCCCTCCAAGCTGTTCCAGAGTGAGTCTCCCACTCCAACGTACCCCCACTTAGACTGAACCTCCAAACCAATAAGAAGAAGGCTAACCAACCCTTGAATTAAAGTAACTCAACTTGTAAGCCAATAAGCAACACTTCATCTAACTGCCCTGTATCAGACACTATGGGCAGGAGGATACAGATTTCAGTTAGGATTTTCATTGTAAGAAACAGCCAGAAGTAGCCTTAAAAAAACCAACCAAACAAACAAACGAACAACAACAACAACAAGGAAAATGTATTATTTAACCTAACAGGAAGTTCCAAAGCAGGACTCCCCTGGGGTCAGCTAATAACAACAACAACAAGGAAAATGTATTATTTAACCTAACAGGAAGTTCCAAAGCAGAACTCCCCTGGGGTCAGCTAATGTCTTAGCAATGGTGTCACAGAACCAGCTTCCTTCTCTTTGCTCTGCTCTTCTGCTAGTCAGACGCATCGTCTTCCCTCATAGTCACAGGATGGCTGCTGCAGCTCCAGACATCCCGCCCAGACTGAACAATGTCTAAAAGCAGAAAAAGACATTTCTCAGCTTCATTTTTAAGAGAGAGAAAATAAATAAATAAATAAATAAATAAATAAATAAATAAATAAAAACTCTTCCCAGGAGTTTGTTTGCACCTTTTAGCAGACCTTTAGCCAAAACTAGCCCACACATCTATCCTTGAACCAATCCCTGGTACGGAAAATGGCTCCCCATGATTGGCTTAGTCTAATCAGGATTTCTCTCTGAGCCAGGTCGGGGAGAGGTAAGTACCAGAACAAACTGGGGGCCTCTACCAGGCTGGAGGAAGGGCCCATCAGCAGTGTAAGCTATGTCACAACCTAAATAAAAGACCTTGCCCTTGAGAGGCTCAAGAAAAAGCAGCTGACTGTCATAAAGGAATGAAACGGGCCCTTACTGATTACGTGACATGTCCCTAGTGCCATTCTGGACACTGCAGACATCACTCCACTGAGTAGGCCACAGCCCGTTGAGGCAGGTGTTATTAGACCCATTTTTTTCAGAGAAGGAAACAGGCCAGTATCACACAATATAGTGATTCATTGGAGGTAATGGTAGCAGCAGGGTAGCGGGGCTCTAAGACAACCACTCAGAGGGTTTCCCCAGCCAGAAATACAGAACCCCATTCAGGCCTCACCTGGGAGCCACGGTGAAGGAGCAAAGGCGAGGGGTTCTGTTGGGTGGGGCAATGAACAGGTGCCCCACATTGCCCACGGACCTGTCTATTCCTGTTGCAGACAGAGCCCCTGGCCCCGGCTGGTGCAGCAGCTCTGATTCCAGGCTCCCAGGACCCAGGACCGACAGCTGGGCCTATCCTGAGGCTCCAGCAATGGCTGCTACAGGCTGCACTCGTCTGTGGGGGGAAGAATTAGCTGGCAGAGTGCTGGAGGGTACAAAGCAGGATTTGACCAGAAATTTCTGCACCATCTCTAAAGATAATAATAGGCTGGTTCTATCCTATTTCCCTAATATGCCCCCATCCAAGTCTTCCCCCAAGACTCCCAGGATAGAAAGACCCATCATAGCTCTTGGTTTTGAAAGACGTATTTTATTTCATCATCTGATGGCTAAGTGTCTCCCCAGCGCATGGCAAAGCCAAAACCTGGACTGTTTTTGGTCACCAGTGCTTACCTTGTGCTCAGTGTGGCCTCTTCCAGGCCTGGTTATGGCTCCCCCACCAGGGATTGGAAGGAAAACTGGGCATGACAAGCCTGACCAAGCCAAATCATGCCATCACCGCCCCTCCCCATCACACACACGCGCACACGCACATGCACACGCACACACACACACGAACATGCAGAGGTCTGGCTCTTTTCTCAGGGAGGGAGCACTTCCTTGGCAGGAACTGACCTTGGATTAGAGCCCCAAGGCCTCAGGCAGGCCACATGGGTAGGGGCTCAGAGCTCTGGGGCAAAGGCAGAGTGAGGGGGATGCAGGAAGGGTGAACCAGAGGCAGAATGGGAAGGAGAGGAAGAGAGAGAGAGAGGCAAGGAGGGAACATGGCACATGCAGAAGGGCGACCCGAGGCCCACCAAGCCCCAGGTGCCCTGCACAGTGGCAATTCTAGACAGGCTGCCAGCCCCTGATCTCACTGCACTTAGGGCAGTACAGGTGTCATCTGGAGGGCAGCAGGAGCCAAAACACAGAGTGAGGTGGGTGGGTAAGAGGGAAGCTCTAGGGGCCGAGCTCTACCGAGGTGGGGGATCTGAGGGCCCCCAAAGGGTCATCAGGAACCCAGACATGAGACAGCCATTCTCCCATCTGAGACCTCAGTCCCTGCTCCTCTCTTCAACCCTCAGCCAGTAATCAGCGATGTGTATAAGGGGCCTACTATGTGCCAGACCCTGCTCGGGGTGTGGGGGCTCAGCAGTCCCACGGGGTTTAGATTTTAGAACAGGAAATGAACGTTACACGCGCAACTTAACAGGTCCATTGGAGTGTCGTATGTAAGATAAGGCCAGTGTTAGGGCTACGCAGGCAAATAAAGCGGAACAAGAAGCGCGGAAGGATAGGGTGGGGAGCAGCTCAAGGCATGGAGGGGGCTCTCTGAAGAGGAGATTTTGAGGTGGGTCTCCAGTGGGGATATCGGACAAGACTTTCCTGAATAAATCCTGCTGGAGGAGGTTCCTGGGCACCTGAGGACCAACTGCTTATCTGAGGTTGGCAGGGCAGGAGCGACTCAAAGCAGCCTGTTCCTCAGCCCCTGAGAGAAGAAGGAAACCCAATATTTGTCATTCACCATCGGCGGTCTGGCATTCTGTCAGCACCATTCTCATTTAACGCTGACAACTCCCTATGAGATATGAGGTATTATCTCCACCTCACACGGAATCGAGGAGGGTCAGAGAACTGGCAGCTGGCCCATGGTGCCCCCATTCTTTCTGTTGCTCCCTCCCTTCTACAAGACTTTGACCCCAAATCATTTCCTAGCCCTCAGGAAATGGGAGACGACTGAGTGGAGGAACTGCTGTGACAGGGAACACTCCTCAGGTTCCCACAGGTGGTCCCTGTGATCTTGGGGTGCACATGGGCCAGACCAGGAAGGACTCTGTGACAGTCTGCGTTTCACAGCCTCCCATATCTCCACTGACCCAAGTCTGATGCAGCCACAGGGTCCCCGCCTGGCAGTCCAGGAGTGCGAGTTGGGAACCCTCATCACCTGGACCACTTTCGTCCTGCATCTGGGGCCTCACCCACCCTCCCAGGGGAGCCACCTGGGTGGAGAGGAAAGACCGAAGCCACGCACACCTTATCCCCAACTAAGCTCAGGGATTGTGAAATAGATTAAGGGCATTCACTCACGAGGACACCTACTTAACCTGGATCCCCAAAGATCCTGCCTGCTCACCAACAGAGGCACGGGCTCCCGGGACACAGATGCCTGCTGACTTCCTGCTTTATTATCAGCACTGCCGCCAGGGGGCGCGCCGGGGTCGGGCAACAGAGAGGCTGGTAGGCTTTGGGGTGCCATGGACATTTTTTGCTCCCCAAAGTGCTTGCCCCGTGCAGGCTTCTGGCATTTCCAGGATACTACCTCTATGCTGGGCAGTTTAAAGACATCTTTTTCAATTAATTTCTGCACCCACCACCCACATTGTGGCCAGCGTTTGCTAGTGACCTCCGAGGAGCTGGCCTGAAACCGCTCTGCGGCTCCCAATGCTTTGGATCAGGGAGCGTGCCCGGTTCGTGCGGTTCCCCGCGTGGGTCGGTTGTTTAGGCCTCTAGCCTTTCACACTCGCTGCTCCCTCTGCCTGCAGCATCTTTCCCTCTTCCCTCCTAGGGCGCCTGGTTCCCACCCAGCAGCCATCCGGCGGGCAGGTTCCCAGCAAAAATGAATGGTCCAGCGCTTGATCGGAGATTTCCTCCTCCCTGCGCGACAGAAGGGTAGCCCCCTGCGGGCGGGCGGGGGCGGGCAGCCTGGTTCTTTGTCTCGGCGGAGCCTCCCCAGGGGGCGTGGCCGATCGGCGTTGAATCCACAGCAGCCACTGCGTGCCCCGGGCAGGAACCTCGGGGGCAGTTAGGTGGGGGTGGGATGGGGATGAGCAATCAGTCTGGGGATGGGCAGGTCTGAGGTCCCCGATATTCACATACAGAACACAAAACTTCCCGCATGCCAGCTCCCAGCCCCCCAGCCCCTGGCCCTCGCGGTGGGCTTTGCCCTCTTCCAAGAGGCCACCCTCCTATTTAGGGAGGAGGCCTCGGGGTCCACCGCAGGGAAGCCCTCACCTCACTCACTCTAGCTGGCCTTGGAGAGAATTTAACCCTTCCCCCAGTCCAATACAACTCACCCTGCGGTCTGGGGTGTCTAATAGAGAGGGTGTTTCCATTTGGGACACGTGTTGTGGGGGCGCCCTCCCCCTCCTGGGCAGGGACCATTCCTGTGTTCCCACCGGCAGCTCTGGGCGGGCAGGAGGAAGGAAATTAAGCCTGTGTTGAAGGAAGGACACCTGGCAGGGGAGGAGAAAGGGCTCAGGAATCCCCTCCTCAGAGGAGCTTTCAAGTGGGGGGGAAATCCCCACACATGCTTCCATTCTCCAGGGGCCATGTGGGGCCACTAGGTAGGTGCCCACGCCGCCTCTCCCGTCCCCTTTACTTTCTCAGGCTGTGAGGCTTCGCAGGTCTGGATTCACTCTCCCGCCCACTTGTTTCCCTGGCCTCTCTTCCGTTCCCTTCCTGGTGCTCCCGGAGAGGCATCAGATACAATGTGGCCCTTCAGGGGGGTGACCAGTCTTACCTACATGGCCAACCCCCACCGCACCTGAAGCCTCAGAAATCTTTTGTCCCCACTGCCCAGGGCTGGCACCTGTGGAATCTTGGGGCCTGGAAATGACCCCAAGAGGTCATCTACCCGAGCCCCTGCCTCCCAAGCACACTGAGTCCACTCGGTGTCTTGGTGGCCAGGGAAAGTAGCCCTCCTCAGCTCTCAGGAAGGTGATTATGGGGCTCTGGAGTCCCCCACACTGTCAGGCAAGATTTGAGCCCCAGCAGGTCCCTCTAATCAGAAAACCAGCTGAGAGTCCCCGCTGGGTAGCACAGAAGTCCAGGTGGGACCTAGCAGGCCATGAGGGGTGTGTGTGGAGGTCTCTACCGCTGGAGACCAGGCCCTGGGGCTCCCCAATTAGGGACAATGGCAAATCCACTGCAACCTCCTTTTCAGATGAATTAGAAACAAGGTACCCAGAGTCAGCCCGCCACAGGGACATTGCTAAGAGTCCCCATCTCCTTGGTGGCCACCCAATCCACTGTCCTCAGGCAGGTTAGGGCTTTTTCTTCACCTTGCCCCCCCCCCCCCCCCCCCCCCCCCGCCCGCCTCTTTCCTTCCCCCACTTCCCTTCTTTCTCCTTGGACTCCCTCTGCTAGTCTCCCCTCTCTGTCTCCCCTTCTTTCTCTTGCCTCTCTCTTCCATCTTCTGCACTCTGTCTTTCCCTTTCCCCCCCTTCCCTCCTCTCTTTCATCTCTCCCCCCACCCCACCCCCTCCAGTCGGGCTAGGAACGCGGCAGAAGCCATGACAAGCCCAGGCGGCTCTCCCGACCCTTGGTGCCCCGGGCCAGTTCTCCGAGCTCCCCGCGCCCGAGCGGCCGTGTTCGGAGAGGGCTCTCAGGATGCACAGGGGCCGCGGGTTCCAGCTGTGGGCACGGGTGGCCCAGATCAAAGGCCAGAAACGTCTGGCCCCCTGGCAGGGGCTCTCTCTAACCCTGCCCCCACTTGGTGGAAGGCCCCCGTTCCAGGCCTCAGGGGGACTTGGGGTCAGCTTTTCCGCTGCCCATTCTGTGGCAGTTTCCTGAGCAGTGGTCCTTGCTCCCCCACCCCCCAGCCCCCCAACTGGCCTTGCTTTCTTTCCCCCCAGGCCCATGGCTGCTCCAGGGTCCCAAGTGCCTCTGGGAGGGGGCCTTGGGAGGCAGGCCACCCAAGCGACAGGGGAGGAGTCCCCCCAAGGTGTAGTCCTCCATCTCAGCACCACTCAGGACTCAGACCTAATTCCTTGACTCCGAAGGACAGGACAGAAAGAACCCACAGGGCTTGGAAGGACTTTTTACGTATGGTGAGGGGTGGGGTATTTGGGTGCATTTGTCCACACAGGGAAAAGGGGCGTTATCACCAAACCCCAGGTAGGGGAGTTGGAGTGGGGGGCAGCAGGGTCTTCCGAGGACCCCAGCTCTGCGTCTCACCCGCCCCCGAAACGACTCATCCACAAGGTCCACATGGGACGGCGGGTCGGACTTCTGATCCGAGCTGGAGGGCGGCGGGCCTGAAGCCCTCCAGGAGGAGAAAGTGACCCGGCTCCGGAGCAGGAAATGCAACTGGCCGCTGGTGTCAGTTGCAGGAAATGCAAAGGCAGCAGGAGGTCCCGATACCGATCTGATCCCTGACAAAAGACTCAAATGACACTCTGCTCTGTCCCCCGGCGCCGCCTGCAGCCAGACCTTCGAGCCTCCGCGGACCCCTCTCCGAGCCTCTCGGACACCCGGGAAGCGGCCTCCGGCGGCCGGGTCGAGCGGCTGGTGGCTCGCGGGCTCGGGAGGCTGGAGGCTGGGAGGGGTTGTATTCCCCAACCCCCCTTCTCGACCCTCGGATCCTGTCCTGCCGGAGCGAGGCTGCTGGAAACATCTCTGTGCTTTCTACTGTCCATTCCTCACGGGCCCACGTCCCAGGGGGTCACGGTCCCCCGAGAGAAAAAGAGCCACCCACCCATGCCCACGCCAAGCGGGCACCACGTGAACGCCGGGTCAAAGCCCCAGCGCCCTGAACCTGGCAGACGATGGGCCGCGGTGACCCCGGGCCAGCAGAGGGTCCAACGTGCCGTGTCCCCTCAAGTTCTCCCCGCGTCCGGGGCCCGGGCTTCGCCCAAGTTTGCTGGGCGATGCCCTTCCCGCAGCCCGACTTGTGGGCCGGGCGGGAGGGGAGCGTGATTGACAGGCTGAACTACAGACTCATCTCTTACCTTAGGCCGCGGGCGCTGATTGGCTGCTCGCTGACATCCTCAGACCCGGCTGCTCCGCGCTGCGCTCGGGAGGGGGGCGGCCGCGGGTGGAGGTGCGCTTCTGACAAGCCCGAAAGTCATTTCCAATCTCAAGTGGACTTTGTTCCAACTATTGGGGGCGTCGCTCCCCCTCTTCATGGTCGCGGGCAAACTTCCTCCTCGGCGCCGCTTCTAATGGAGCCCCACCTGCTCGGGCTGCTCGTCGGCCTTCTGCTCTGTGGCACCAGGGTCCTCGCTGGCTACCCAATTTGGTGGTAAGACTCGCCTCTCGTCTGCCCGCGGCCCGATGGCTCCGCCGAGCCCCGGGGAGGTGGGGGGCGCCGGCTGGGGGCGGGCTGCGGCCGGGCTGGGGCTCCTTTCTCCTTGTCGCCTTCCAGCCCCCCACCCGCCCACCCCTCCTGGATTTTCTGCTGGTGTCGCCTTCAGAATCCAACTCCTGGCTTCTCTGATAATCACCATTTTCCTTGCTACTCGCTACCGGTCTCAGGTCTCTTGTTCTTAGATCCTAACCCTCCACCCATCCGAATGTGCCCCCCGCCCCCCGAAGACCCTCCATTTGCTCGCAGTTTCTGGAAATCCAGCACTGTCCCCGGGGCCCAGCCTCTCCTCTTCTCCATTTTGGGGTCTTCCTGGGCAAAATCATCCTTCCTTGCCACCCCCACCTCGGCCGGCGCCTCCATCAAGAGATTTCCCCATCATAACAACCCCTTTGCCTTCCTATTTCAGACCCCAGTGGCTTCAGGGATCCCAGGGGCAGGGGAATGGGGGTGTGGGGGTTTCATCAGACTCGCCCCACTCCGCTCTAGATTCATCTTGAGCCTCAGAAGTGAATGTGGTATTTGCTTATCTGAGATGCCATTGAATTCGGATTTTATTCATTTCTTGCTTGTCCATCCTGGCGAAAGGGGGGCTCCGTGAACATGTAGTTGTTTGGGAGAGGGTGGGTTTGTTCTTTGACCCAACACCCAATTCTCCATGTCAAATTCGTTCCTTTTGGAAAACCAAGGACCGAGGAGAAAGGGAGAGGGCAAGGAGAATTCCATCCTCGAGAAATGCAGATACAAAAGGCGTTTTTAGTAAATAAGGCTGGGGAACCAGGCACGGTGTTTTTTTGGGGGTGTGTGTGCACGTAATGG
Organism: Craseonycteris thonglongyai; assembly: GCA_004027555.1. Classification (NCBI taxonomy): domain Eukaryota; kingdom Metazoa; phylum Chordata; class Mammalia; order Chiroptera; family Craseonycteridae; genus Craseonycteris; species Craseonycteris thonglongyai. The sequence goes on from PVKE010001363.1 coordinate 68,703, forward strand.
GGGGGGGCCTGACCAAGGAATAAACAGCCCTTTGGGAGCTTCGGTTCCTGGGAGTCTCCTTGTTTTCCAAGCGGCCCCCTCGACCCCCGGCAGGTCCCAGAGGCCAGAGGGGAAAGACACACTTAAACCAGTTCTCTAAATGACACCCGCCTCTCCTCAGCCTCCAGCCCCCTGCATTCCGGAAAACTTTAATTAAAGAATCTTCCCCTCCTGGGTGTAGGAGAACCTGGGCCTGGGGGGTGGGAGGTGAGAAGGAAGCATTTGGGATCTGGGAGGAAGAAGCGGGGCTGTGGCCCCTGGGGTGCAAGTCGGGGAGGAGAGCCACCAGGGTGCGGTGCCACCTGCATGTTCCCGCAACCTTGCCACCCCCTCCCCAGCCAGAGATAGGGGAGGCAGAGCCAGTAAATTGGGGGTGGGGGGCACACCCAGAGTCCAGTTATTTGGGGGTGGCAGCATTTGTGTCTGGTGGTTTGGGGGCTGAGATGGGGGCAGGAGCAGGATATGGCCAAGGGTCTCTGTTCCGAGGGTGTTGAGAGCTGCTCCCAGGACAGACACCCTGGGCGGGGGGGTGTCTTTCTTCTGCCCAGCCCATCCTGCCTGGGGCGCTGGGCCGGCCTGAGGCCTCCAGCACATAAAGAAGTCTGCGGGGGTGGCAGGGGCCGCCAGGAGTCCAGGCTGGGGGCTTTGCTGGTTCCAGTCCTGCCTCTCCTGCCCTCCCTGACCCCCTCCCCAGGCCCCCGCTGGGGCCATGCTGTTCTTTGCCTTCACAGGGACTCTGGCCAGGGGGCCGGCAGGAAGAGAAAGCTGGGAACCCCACAGGCTGCAGGGGTGCGAAAGAGAGACCAGGTTCTGTGAAGCAGAGGAGTGCCTGTGGGGGTGGGGTCTGGTGTATAATGGTGTGTTGGTGTGCATCTCGACAGGGACCACCCAATAGAGGGATGTTGGAAAAACCCGGACAGGCAGGGTACTGGCTGTAACATAACACTGGACACATGGCTTGTTGGGGGCACAGGGATGGGTACTGCTTTGTCTGAGCAGAGACATGTGCGTGTGCGTGTGTACGTGTGTTCTAGGTCTATGACCCTAAGGGTATCACCTGTACACTAGTGTGTCTCTGTATGCAGGAGTGCTGTGAGTGTGAACTCGGATGAGATGGGGCCTGGGCGTCCACGGCCCGTGACAGGGTGTGCTGTGTCTGCATACAAGTGTCAGCCAGTGGCTGGTTCTATGATGTGTGTGAGACAGAGAAAGTCTGGAAGTATCTATGCCCATGTCAAGGTCAGCACCTGTGTCTGCTTGTGACCCTGCCTGCCTGTGTTCATGACTGGGCATGTGAGTGTTGTGTGTGTGTGTGTGCGCGCGCATGTGTGCACATGCCTTCATGACAGTGTAAGGGGAAAGCCCCACAGACGTCTTTATGCGTGGATATTAATGCTCGTGGCCGTGACCTGATTGTGCTTGTGGGAGGCTGATGGCTGTGTCTGGGGCTGCCTGTGACCTCAAGTGACAGTGACCATGGTGGGGGCTGTGGCTATGTTTGCACACATAGGACCTGAGGGTGTGAATGACCTCTACAGATTGGGTGTTTGTGGGTGTTCATGGTCTCAGAGGGACAGTCCCCAGAAGACAAAGGTCTTACAAAGGCACAGCTGACCTGGGATCCGGGCTGGGAGGTGGGGGGCGGGGGGCGCAGAGCCTTCCTCGTGCAAAATCATCCTGTCTGCCTGAGAACTGGGGTCAGTGGCCCTCTGCTCTTAGGCTGATTATCTTTGGTCTGGGAGCTGGGGTGGAGGGTGAGTCACCTCCTCAGGGCTGGGGCCAGAGCCAAGGCTGGGGCTGGGACAGGGACAGTAGAGTGGATGGGCCTCAGATTCCTGTCCCCATCCCCCTCACTGGGGCGGGGGTGGGGTGGGGGTGGGCAGCCAGATTTTAGCATCTGAGCCCACCACGGGTGCCCTCTTTGGCCCAACCAGCTCACACAAATGTTTTACATGGGAAATTATTTAGTGAGATTTCTGTCCATGCCACACCCCCACCCCTATGTCCTGCACCACTCGGGCCCCAGCCCTGAGAAAAGGGGCCCCAGAAGATAGAGCTATGAGGGGCCTCAGAGAGGCTCAGGGCAGGAGGACATGTGCTCCAGGGCCCTGCAGCCAGGCAGTGGCAGAGCTGAGACAGGAAGAAGTGACAGCAAGCACTGATTTTCTATAATTCTTGTCAGTTGCAGTTAGCGCCTGGTAGAGAAACTCGTCTTTCTTCTCCTTCCTGGGGGAGAAAATGAACTCTCTTATTAGGACCCAGCCCCTGCTACATTCCAGAGGCAGAGGCCCTGATGGAAGGGCGTCTGTGTTGGGGGTGGAGAGCGTACCCCACCTGTGTGTGACCCATCCCTCTGGGCCTCTATTTCCTTCTCTTTCACCCGGGGATCACCAGCCTGCCCTGTGTCACGGTTCCTGGGGGAAAATGTTCTGCAGAAGGACAGTGAGCTGGGAAGTACACCTGAGTTCTCTTTCTACCATCCTGAGACCTATGCTTGGACTTGAGAGCCTATCCCAAGCCCTGCCTCAGTTTCCCCATCTGTCAGGTGTACCCCTGCCTCCCTCAGCCCCTCCCACCTCCATGCTGCTTTCAGAGGCTTGTGAACATGTTCAGTCAAACCCTGTGGGGGTCAGTGGGCTGGGCCCAGGGAGGCACCTGGAGACTGCGGGGGAGGAAGGCCCCCGGGCCAGGTGTTAACACTTGTAACAGGCAGGAATTACAGCTGGCTGGGCTGGGGCTGGTGAGGCGCTGAGCTGGCTGGAGGCTGTTGATCCCACAGACAGACAGACAGACAGATGGGCAGATACCCGATCGGATGGCCAGGCTTTAAGCGGGTGGTCTCCCTTCCAGGGCAGGCCTTTCCCTGGGGGTATGTGGTGGGGAAATTAATCCAGGTCTCTTGGAAGTGAGTTAACAGCCCTCCTGCCCACCCCACCCCCATAGTAGGCGGGGCTCAATGTCCAAAGGGAGCAAAAGTGGTGGCTGATCTGTTTGTATTCTTCTGATGGGACCACATTTTGCTTAAAAAAAAAAAAAAGCCAAAACAGGTCAAATGTTATAATAATACCAAGAGCCTGGAGCTGAGTTATGTTCTTAGAAGAACCTGCTTTCATGTGTGGGGAAGGTGTGGGGGAAGGGGCAGCAGTCAGGGCAAGTTCTCCCAGACTCTCCTAGCATTTGGTCAATGGCTCCAGGGCTAAGAGGTGAACTCTGGATGGATCTAGGCCCAGGGATCCTGAAGTGTGTGTGGACTGCCCCATGGGAAGACCTCTGGGGAAAGGTCAAAAGAGGCAGGAGCTGAAACATGGTGCCCAGTCCTTAGGGACCACTCTCCTCCCTCCCTACAGCTTTCCCAGTGGCAAGTGCAGCCGAACCCTACCAGCACCCACACTCTCTGGCATCTGGGTGCATGCTCAGTCACTGATGCAGACAGAGAGGGCTCTATGAAAACCCCCAAAGAGGAGACTTCAAGGGTCTCCCGTCCTGCTCTCTGCAGAACTTAATGCCAATAAACCTGACTGGGACTTGGGCAGATGTGGGATTGAAAAGGTGATATGGACCTGAAGTGGGGGAGGGGAGCTCTGAGACTGGGTTTCCTCTAGACTTTGAATAGGTCTCTCCTTGGTCTGGGCAGGAGACAAGGAGCTTGGGTTTGGGACAGGACAGGTGACTCTTCTGAGGAGGATGCAGCTAACAGACCCTCCCGGGGAGAGTGGGAAGCAGGAAGACCCTTCTGGTTCCAGAATGGGGTTGAGCCTAGGGTTTGAGGAGTGCCTGGTCTTCTAGACTTTTATACCCACCCTGCTTGTGAGCCACAGAATTCTTCTAAAGCCACCACAGAAGGCAAGACATTCTGTCCCTGGCAAGCCTCCCTCAAAGGTTAGGGCCGTCCTGACATTCCATCTATTTGGTCCTGTTCTCATGTGTGCCAGGAAGTGCTTAGAGCCAGGAGATACTGGCATCCGAGTTCTGATTTTACTACTGACTGGCAATGTGACCCAGAGTAAGTCCCTTTCCTTCTCTGCACTTCATGTCTGCCTCCTTTTTCTTGACCATACTGAGGGGGCCCTTCTGCCTCTGAGAGTCCACAGGGACCTGATTCATGGCTGAGAAGCATGGTGCAGAGCTCCAGGCTGCCCCACGTGCCTCTCCCCCAGCGAGCCCCTCCCTGACCCATTCAGACATTCGGGGCCTGCCTGAGGCAGCCCAGCCCTGTACTTCTGCAGCCTCCTCTGACCTAAATCCCAAAGCTAGCAGCTCCACCATGGCCAAGCCTGCCTGCTTGCACCTCCAAATGTTCAGTCTCCCACATGTTCTCATTCCTCTGGAGCCAGGCCTTTTCACATATGACCCGGGGAACTGTGGGCAAGGGAACGTCTCGGAGCCTCAATTCCCTGTCTGTCAGATGAGAATAATGACTGCTTCTACCTCATAGGATTGTCGTGACAACTAAATGAGTGAGTACACACAAAGCTCTTAGAATAATGCCTGGCATACAGGAAGTACTGTACAGTGTTATTAGTCTCACCCCTGTCAGCAAGCTCTTTTGACACCTTTGAGACCTGGATCTAAACTTGCCTCTTCCAAGAAGCCCTCCCAGATTGGCCTCACCTGGCTCAGTTTTCTTATCCTCAGGGCCAGTTTGCCACATTATACTTGGCACTGGTGACTGTGAGCCTGTAGCTTTTTTTTCTCAATGTGAGGGACTACCCTGTACTCAGCTCTTTGCCTGCCCAGGAAGGGCAAGAGGGCCCTGGAGTCTCCCCAAAGCCTCCTTCTACCAGACTCTTGCAGCCACTGCCATTTGCACCTGGGACCTGGAGCCACTTGGGGCTGGGCCACGGAGGGGTGGGGGCGGCAGCCTGCTGGAGGGGGGAGTGGCACTGCTGCGCCTGGAGCAGCCTGAGCAGAAGTTGCTCCTCCAGGAGCTGAGAGATGATTCAGGTGATTTATAGACGGAAGGCAGAAAGCTTGGCTCCTGGCAGAGGCCTGCTGCTTAATTACATTCTTTGGGGGGTGGAGGTATGAGAGGGGCGGCAGCAGGGGGACTGATTGCTACCCCCTCCCCCTCCAGCTCTTGTCCCTGGAGCTGCCCCAGCTCCAAGCAGGGTCCCTGTTGCTGAAGAGGGAATTCCCTGTGCTCAATGGCACACTAGGTTGGGGGAGCAGGAAGGGCTTCCTGGGGCTGTTGGGGGGCAAGGAGGTAGAGAAAAAGGGAAGAGGCCAGAGTCCTGTCTCCAACAACCCCTCCAGGGGCGCCTGGGATGCAGAGGGCCCTGGGACCACCTGGGAAAGATCATTTGGTCTCCCTGCTTCTGGGCAGGTGAATAGCGAACTCATCTGAGCAGAGGGTTTCTAGAATCTTCCTGAGGGTGGCATCCCTACACTTCCTCTCCAGTGCCCTTCCTATCCAATGGCTGCTTCTAGACCACTCCTTCCAATGTGCTCCTTTTCTGTTGGGGTCTCAGTGGGTCACAGGCTGGGTGCTGGGGACCACGCTCTGTGCTAAGGTCAAAACTCAATTCTTTGGTGTTAGTCAACCTGCAGGATGTGGGCACAATGGCTGCCTTAGATCCAGAAGAGCTCTGCTGTCAAGATCAGCCTTGTACCAGAGGGAGAGAAACTTCTCTCTCCACGTGTTAAACAAACGTCCAGGGAGCCGCCACCACTGCATTGCTAAAGCCAACATCTCTTCTGCGCTGTTGACAAGCAGCCTCATTCTGTTCACTTACCTGCTGTGGTGACATCTGGATTCCGTCACGGACACTGACTGACCCATGCGGCCGCCGACCTGACATTTCTTAGTCCTCAGGCAGCCCCCCAACTCCGCCTCTAGTTCTTGAGGCTAGAAAGGTGTGTCGGGGGCAGGGAAGCCCAGGCCAGTAGCATCTCTTTATCTGTTTGCAGCTTGGTGTGTACAGCCTGGAGGAGTTGGCAGGGGTCAGGATGGGGACACTAGACAGCGCTCTGGTTCCCCCGGAGGCAGGCCTCCTCAAAATGGCCTCATTATGTGTGTGGCGTGAATTCCAGTAATGTCAGGCACACCCATACATCTAGGGGAAGGACAGAGCTGGAGCAGTATGCTCAGAGACAGGAGGAGGCAGTGTAGGGTGGTAGGAGGTTTCTGGGCAGGCAGTGAGGGGACCCGAGACCTGGCTTTGGCACTAGTTACGGTGTGACATTAGGCAAGTCCCTTCACTATTCTGGGCCTCGATAAATAGGGGAGCTGGACATGCTGCCAGCCTTGGGCTTCTAGCTCCGAGATCTCAATCCTGGATTCTGGTCACTAGGCTATTTGGATTATCTATGCCTAGTAGAGGGGTGTCACTGAGAGTTGACCTCAGGGCAGGGTGGGGAGTGCTGAGCACAAAACTTGAAACAGCTGTGAGATCATGGATGCGTCTCTATTCCCTAGGCCTCAGTTTTCTCATCTGCCAAATGGGCAACGATCATAACACCTACCTGAAGGGGGGTTAAGAGTTGCAGGAGGAATACTCCTTATGAAAGCCCTTTGAGAAGTGTCACGTTCTTTCTGGAGAAATGAATGCCCTTGGCTGGTCCTACTAGAAAAGAGGAGTAAGAGCCAGTCTCTGGTCCAAGGGTGCTCAGATGGACCCATCGGGACTCTCTGAACCTCTGAGCTGCGCCCAGGGGAAGGAGCAGAGATTTGAGGACAAGGGGGCACAGGGCTTGCCCAGGGTTACCGTATTTTCCAGTGTATAAGACAACCGGGCGTATAAGACGACCCCCTAATTTTACAGTTAAACATAGGTTTAGGCCTATATTCGCTGTATAAGACTACAGCCTCGGAAGTGGGGGGTAGTCTTATACAGCGAATATAGGCCTAAACCTATGTTTTAACTGTAAAATTAGGGGGTCGTCTTATATGCCGGGTCGTCTTATATGCCGGGTATGGCTCAGGGCATGGATGCTTGGGAGCCCTCCTGACCTAATACAGAGATCCCAGGCCTGACCTGGGCTCAGAGTAGGATTCCTAAGCACACAGTGGTGAAAGTGTGGTAGGGGTGAGGAGGGCTGAGGGGAAAGGGCCTGAGCTGGAAAGGGCTCTTCTGAGGCCTGTGCTCATTGGGAAATCCTAATCACCTGGGTAACTCTTGAGCTAGAAAAACAGGGTGGGGGGGGGGAAGAGTGGGAAGAGAGGGAGAGAGGGAGAGAGGGAGAGAGGGAGGGAGGGAGAAGAGAGAGACAGATGGGGTGGAAAGGGGGGTGGGAGCAATAGGACCCAGGGCCCAGGTCTGTCAGGAGGCCATTCTGTGAAGCCTGCCTGGGGCAGAGTCCTGCTTGTCTGCCAGAGCCAGTTGGGCCAGCCAGAAAAACCAACCTCTCTTCACAGGGCCCATTAGGAATGCAAACAGGGCCGGTGGCAGGGCAGGGAACCAGCATCCCGTCTCCTGTTCGGCTCCTCTCCTTCCCAACCCAGCTGTCTGAGGGTATCTCTCCCCAGCTTTCAAACCTCCTGTGGCTCCCTGCTTCTCGTCTGGGCACCTTAGGATTGGCCTCTACCCACCTGTCAGTTGTATGTTTCATAACCACCCATGAGCCCCCCAATACCCTCCTGTGGCTGTTCAGTGAGCTACATCACCATCCTCCCCTCCCTGCCCCACACTCAACTGCTGAAATTCTATTTTGCCTCCAAGACCCAGATCCAAATCCCCTTCCTCCAGGAAGCCCTCCCAGATTCCTGAACCACTGCCCTCCAAACAGGGGAGATGTCATGGGACAGACACACCACATAGTCCTATGGCCTCATACTGTGGGCTTGGGGTGTCCGATTTGCCTCTGCTAGACTACAGATGTCACCCCCTCCAAGGGGCAATCTGTGTTTTAGTCACCTTGGGCCCCTCTCCTCCAGAGCTCAACATACAGTCAGGGTCAGTAAACAAGAGCAACTCTGTGCTACATGTCATGCAGCCTGTGAAGGCACATGGACAAAAGTGGTTTCTGAAGGTGCCAGTTACACGTGTGAACCACGACCATGCACGAACAGGGTGAATGAGTAGAATGAATACAAACCTCATCCCCGGATATGACCCACGGCTCAGTGGAGCACCTGGCTTCCGCTGACTTTGGAAGGTAGCCGAGCCTGGTGCCTGCTGGCCCCCGACCTGGGCAGGCCGCAGCTCTAGAGGCGGAGAGCCTTGTGGCCATAGTCTCAACTCCCTTGGGACTATTTTCTCCATTTGCAAATGTTTCCCGTCTGTGTGTTTCTCTCCCCACATTCATATGACGCTCAGGTGTCTACATCTTTAGCTTAAAAATCCCATTTGGTGGGACTTGTTTTTCCAGCCAGGAATAGGTCAGTGTGTGGATGACAGTGTCGCTGGGCTGGTCCCTAGTCACATGTCATGACCCAGAACCAAACTCCGCCCATTTAACAGATGAGGATGCAGGTCACGCCACATGTACCCTGAAACCTTGTCCTGTTGGACCCACAGCTATTTCATTCTAACACCATTCAGGCTCAAAAGCGGACTATGTATTTGGGGCAAGAATTTACTTACTCAGATTCCACCTTGGTCCTCAAAGGATGGCTTTGAGGCAAGATTACATTTGACCTTCAACTTGACAACTGCTGCTTTGGGTTTATTGATACCATTTTGGAACCTCTGGGAAGGCTCTTATTTGGGGACAGGTGCAAGTCATTGGCAAACGTTCCACATGTCCTCCAGCTGGGATTGCATAAAGCTGGCAGTAGTGACCAAAGACCTTTGTGTTGCGGGGCAGGGCGGGGCTGGTAGCCTTAAATCACTGCTTCCTGGGCCTCCATCTTCTCACCTGTGAAACAGGAGGCAAGTGTTGTAAATGAGCCCGCACATTACTCCCAGCTACAAGCTTAACATTCTAGTGAATCCTTTTTGCTCCTTGGTATCCAGTCTCCATCACATATACCAGAAAATGGCGAGACAGAATCCTCCTTCTTGCCCAAATCAATTCTTTAAAAAAAAAAAAAAAGGATTTATTTTGTTGTTTGAGAGAGAGAGACAGAGAGAAAGGGGAGGGCTCAGAACAGTCTCCACAGTTGTATGTCATTAGTTTTGACATAGTTTCATTCCATACAGGTGGATGTGTGGCTGCGTGGGGCAGGAACCAAACTGGGGGCCTCCCACATGGGAAGCACACCCCAGTTCAGCCTATGAGTCTGCACATGTCGGGTCCGGGACTTGATCCCTGGACCTCACGGTTCAAGGCACTCAATCTGTTGCGCTATCCCAGCATCCCCCAAACCAATTCTTGTTAATATTCTGATATAGATGACTTTTTACTTGACCTTTATAATTTAATATTTAGCTTTATTTCTCCCCGAGGACCTAGCATGATTTCTCCTTCCAGATAAAATGTCCTGGCTGTTAGGAAAACCCAGAGTCAAGCTTGAAGCTCAATCCTTGTGCCTGTATTGACTTTGGCTTGGCATCACCTTCATCCTGATTTTCTATTTCTTTTTACGATTTAAGTCCATGTGTTTTGTATTACAAGCTCTTTGAGGGCAGGCACAGTCATGCCCACTGCTGTGTTCTCTGTGCCTAGCAAGTACATAATAGATGCTCAATAAATATTTGCTGTCTTTGGAATGAATATTTACTGTCAGCCACTTCAAATCCTTTCTGGAAAGAGGCAAGGTGCACATAAAAAAAAAAAAAATTCGGGAAGCTGGGATGGCTCAGTGGGTTAAGCGCTCACTTTGCAGCGCTGGGGACCGAGGATCGAATCCCGACCCCGGCCCCTGCAGACCCACGTGCTGAACTGGGGAGTGCCCCCAGTTCAGTTCTCTCTCTGTCTCTGTCTCTCTCTCTCTCTCTCTGTCAAAAACAATAAAAATAAAAAAAATCTTGCTGTACTGGGAAGTTGGCCCCGGCTGGATAGGTTTGGGTTGCAAGACTTCTGATTAGTTTCTGTATCATCAGCTTTCCCCTCAAGTGTACAAAAGCTTTATCTCAGGGAAGTAACCATCTTTCTCTGCTCCATGATCTGCTTCGTTCTAAACTTGAAGTGGATATATCATTTTCCTCTTGGGAAGCTCTCTTGTTGAAGATCCTGCTTTCCTCTTTTTCTGGCTCCCTGTCCATCTGGCTCCTCCCACCTGTCCTTGCCGTGGAAGCCAGCCAGAACTATTGCTGCCATTCTGCAGGTGACAGAATGTCCTGGTGGCATCAGCCGTGTCTCTCCAACTGGGCTGCTCCCCGCTGCCTGCCCCCCTGCCCCAGCAGCCACTGTGAAAACTGCTGTCACTATAGGGCACAGACAGGAAGGTAAAGCAGAGGGAGGCCAGGCTCACGGTCATGCAGGACTAGCACCAGCGTCCCTCACTGCCAGCCACCCCCTTTGCATGAGCAAAACCCTAGAGGGGCACCTGATGTGGCCTGGGAGGTGCCGAGCCCCCATCTATCGATGGCGCCTCAAAGAGGGACAGAGAAGAGTGGCCAGCAAGGGGTCCCCTCTGCTCTGTGCAGCTTCTCACCTGCTCTCCGTTTCTGCCCTTGGAAAGCAGCTCTGGAGACCACCCCACTGAGCCCCTTAAGTTCAGGAAAGAGAATGAGTGACTGTAGGCCCGGTGTCCTCCATCTTAACTGAAGCTTCTGCAGGAGAAGCTTCAGGAAGGATGAAGTTCATGACCTCAGCGTCTTCATTCCCATTTTATCTGTGAGAAAAATCAAGGCTCACAGAGCCCAAGTAAGGAGCTAGGAGGCTGGACTGAAGGGCCAATGAATAATTCGTTGTATGTGGGGCATGCTGAGGACATCTAGCACAAACATGAACTCGTTCTCCCACTGCCTCCAGAGGCAGATCCTCTTGTTATCCCCATTCTACAGGTGAGGAAACTGAGACCCCAAGGCAGCCACTTTATTGCCCAAGGCGCCACAGCTGCCAAACCCCAGAGCTCCAACCTCAGCACACACTGCCTGCAGCCAGGCCTGCCAGACTTCCCAGCCCTTTCAGTGGGACCACATCCCAGCAACCAGGAAGTCCCTCCTTAGGTCTGACTGCAGTCTTTCCTGACTTAGTCCAAGCCCTGAGTCTCTCTCTTAGTGAACATCACTAAGAGGGACGTGAACATCACGGTAGATTTTCAGCTTGTACTCAGGGACCCGTCTAATTTCTCACCGAGTCTTCGCTTTTCTAGAACAATCCCTCCTAGATGATCCAGGCTCTTGCACACCCTTAACCACCTTGTTCTCCCTTTATTGTCCATCGCCTGCTTCTCTACATCTTTTTGCAAAAGTGCTGTGACCCTCAGAACTGCCTTTAGACCAGGGCGAAGGGGGTCCTGCCCCAGGTACTTCAACGTAGAGAGCCTCACTGTGGTGTCTTAAGGCATTTTACCAAGATAAGATGATAGAATCTTCTTTCTTTTACTCATTACTGAAGTATATGTACAGGAAAATGCATAAATGTTAAGTGTACAGGTCACTGAGTTGGACAAGTTACCAGTTTGTTAACCTGACACGAAACTTTTAAATATGGGGCACATGGTGGATGAGCCTTCATTCAGTGCTCTCAGCCCAGGCCTTATCAATGTTCCAGCCAGACCTGGGGCTGTGGGTGGCCAATGGGGTCCCCCAGGGTCTGACTAGCACAGAATCTGGAAGAAGGTTTGCTTTTTCCATCTTTGCATCATCTCAGGTTTCTTCCTTAGCAGGGTGGCTGCCTTCTGCGTCCCCAGCACTTCTAGCTCCTTCACAGTCCTTGCTCACTTCTTACCTTCAAATCCCTTTTGGTCAAACTGGGACCTCGTCTTACCCATTCTTGGCCTCCAAGGATCACCCTTCGAGTTTGGTGGGGCTTGTTGTTTTTCAAATGGGCCAATCAGAAGTGTTCCGCAGCAGCTCTGACTGTGATCCATGCTCCTCAATGTGGCCCAGGAGAGCCTGCATGAGCGAGCTGGCCCTTTTGTAACTCTCCACCCTAGACCATCTCCCCCACTCACCCCCTCCCCCTAACACCTGTTTTCACTTGTCTGGGGAAGAGTATGGGCTCCGCGTGGTTCTGCTCTTAATGTCTGGGTGACCTGAGCCTCTTTGAGCCGCAGTTTTCTGTCTATAAAACGAGGGCTGCTGTGAGTCTTAGCACAGGGTCTGGCGTCCATACGTTTTACTGTCATTAACCTAGTGTTATTATTTGTGTTCTTATAGTACCGCCCATCTCCAGATCTTTGTGTCTGCCCCTGCCTCCCCTCTGTGAACTTCCACTCATTCTCCAAAGGACAGTCCAGACTCCAGGGGCAGCCTTCCCCCAGCTCAGCCCCCTTGGGGCGTTTCTGTTTCATTTACTATGAGCCCTCAGTGGGCAGGGCCAGGTCTCCATCATCTTTGTACCCACATCACCAAGCATAGCATGGGGCACACAGTGGGTCCTCTAAGATGGGTTGTGGGATGAAGGGGCACCATTGAGCTCAGTCTTCCAACCCCACCAGAGTCCCATTGCCTCCATTTGGTCCTCCTGGGAAGACCTATTGGCTCTTGTCATTAGTTACCTCTTTGTGTGCATATGTGCTGTCTTCCCAACTAGAGAGTCAGCCCATTGAGGGCAGGACTCTTCATATCCCTAGTGAGCCTCACACTGCATCCTGAATATTGCAGGAGCCTGGGCCATTGTTGGTGGGCTGGCGAATGCACCGACTGCTGTCCAGGCTCAGCTGGTCCCTGCTCCTGGGACAGCATTTCCCCTCACTCTCTGAGTCCCCAGAGGGTCCAGCTCTGAGCTTCTAGCCTCTGTGCTGGGGGAGGCAGCCTGGTGTTCCAGGAAGAGGGCAGGCTCTGGGTCTAAACCGGCCTTGGTGTGTAAATCTCATGTGCTACTTTATAGCTATGGTACTTTGGCTAGTTTCTTAAAAATATAAATTTGCTTATCTGTAAAATGGGGCTAAAAATCCTAATTTGGGGGCCGTTGTGAGAATAAAATGAATGAATATGCAGAAACTGAGTTAAAGGTGAATAAATACTGAATGACGGGTTTCTGAAAGTCATCCCATTGTAGCAAGGCTTATAAAAATATCCTATCCCAGGCCAGGCTTCTTTGAAACAGAAAGATCTGAATTTCTTCTAGGACAGAACAGGCCATACTCAGGGAAAGCCATATACTTCATCTAACTAATCTAAGTGAAGGAGGAAATGAGGGATGGGCCTGTGGCAGAAGTCTGTGACTCAGTGGGCCCAATACAGTGTGGACTCTGGCCTGACCCTGTGTTCTGGTGTCCTGTTCAGCCAAAATATCCACAGAGGCCTCCAGTTCTCAGGAAGGGGAGAGTAAGTCAGATGTGGTGGCTATTGGCATTTTAACTGGGGTTCCAAGAACTGGTCTGTGTAGGTTTAATATGGCCCTAGTTAATGACTTAGTGGTCATTTCAGCCCTGCTAAGCACAGTAAGTACAGGAGGGGGTACAGGAGGCCTACATGGGGTGCAGGATGACCCAGGGATGGCAGCTACTGTGTCATTCCAACCGTCATGTGACAAGAGCCTGCTAAACCATAGGAAGGGACATGAGGCAGAGAGGCCATATCAAGCATTTTGTTCTTATATATTTTATTGCAAACTGCTAGCAAATACATACATATACACACACACATATATAATATATATGATTTATATATATATTATTATATAATATATATAATAATATGTTACTATATACCGGTATATATATATATATATATATGTGTTTGTTTTTTTTTATTATGTGATACTTGACACACACACAAGAGAGAAAACAGAGCATACACTATAGAGGACATGATAACAAGGTGAAAACCTGGGCCTCACCACACCCCTGAAGGACCAGACCATGGTCAAGGCCATTGCATCTACTGTGGGCTCCTCCCGCCCCATCTCCCATCACCCTCCAGGCATGACAACATCCTGAATTTTGCATATTTATACCATTACTCTAAAATACTAGTTTTCCCAGCTAAGAATGCCTAAACAATATGTATTTCAATTTGCCTTTTTTTTTTTTTAAAATATTTATTTATTTATTTTTATTGTTTTTTGACAGAGAGAGAGAGAGAGAGATACAGAGACAGAGAGAGAACTGAACTGGGGGAGCTCCCAGTTCAGCATATGGTTCCACACGGGCCGGGGCCGGGATTCGATCCCTGGTCCCTGGCGCTGCAAAGTGAGCGCTTAACCCACTGAGCCATCCCAGCTTCCCCATTTTGCTTATTTTTAAGCTTCATGGAAATAGTGTTATTCTCTGTGCAGTCTTCTGTCATTTGCTTTTCTCCTTCCGTGCTATGTTTCTAAATCTCGGACCATGTTGTTGGGTGTTGGAGCTCCTTCGCTTTCACAGCTGTACACTAGCCCATCATCTGACTATACACAACTTGTCTATTCCATCTCCTGTCAGTGGGTGAGGGTCTCCAGGTGACCACGAGGGAGTAGCTCACAAGGTACATACCAGGAGTAGAACTTTGAGTTGTACGATGCGAGAATGTCTTGTTTTGCAAGTTGATGCCAAACTGTTCTGCAAAAAGGCTGTGCCCTTTTGCACTGTCATCTTTGATCTGCATTTTCACTGACACTTGGAATCAGGTGACTTCACGTTTGACAATCTGGCAGCTATAAAACACGATCTGTGATCTTCGTTGGTCCCAGAGCTGGAAGCAGCAGAGGCAGGGCTGGGACCCAGGTGTTCATGACGACATGTGCATTGGGAATTCTGTGTCTGTGTGTCTGCTGGAAATCCTCCTGACCTTAGCGTTCAGCCCCTCAAGCTCATGTTGTCTGCCCAAGGGCCAGACGGCATCGCTGGCCATTTGGTGATGGGCAAAATTAGCTAACAGTACTTGCACCAACGTCTCTCCCCTGCCTCATCTCTCCACCTTCACACCTCTTCCCTTGCTGCTCCTCAAATGCACACTCTTGGGCCGTAAACATCCTGCCCACTATCCAGAATTAACACCACTCCTTCTGGGAGAGCCCATCCCCCAGAGCCAGGGCATGCCCCCCTCCCTCAGGTCCTCTCCCTGCCCTTTTCTCACTGGGCTATCCTGCCTGTCTTGCTGCAAGAATATCTCTCGGGTGCCACCTCAGGAGGACCATACAGGGATTCCTTACCTCCAGTCTTTACCCAAACACTGGAGTCCTTCCTTCTGGAAGAGAAACCCTGAGCTGCCCTAGTGCACATCAGAGACCAGAGCTGGCAGCCACCTGTTGTGGGGTCTCTGTACTCATGGCTGGGCTCTTCCTTCCTTCCTGTCTTGGGGCAGAAGTCCACTTCCTTGGGCCTCCACTTAAAAAGGCAGTTTTCCATGTGGAAAAACGCTTTCCCTGTCACCACTCCACCTGCCCATGACCTTCTCAGGATTTTTACAAATCCAACTCAGAGCTGCCACCTTCCTGGGTGTCTTCCAGCCTGACTTGTCCCATCCCTGCCAGCAATCCTGTAACAGTTTGGGCCAGAGCAGGACATCAGAGTGTGCTTCTTACACCAACCCCACATAATCCTGCTGAGAAAGGCTTATCGGGTCAAGTAAGTTTGGGAAGTTCCACCTGCTACTTGCAGCCTCTTAGTGTTAATGGCATCATTAGCGTATTAGTATCTCATTAGCTTATTAGCAACATAAAGAGGCCCTGCAGGATAACGCTTGGTTTCATTGATTTAATCTGTTTTCAAAAGTATTTAACCTCAGAGCCTATCCCCACTCTCCCCAAATAAGAACACTTACCCATTTGGGAAACGATCTAGAAGATTCTCCTGCTCCTGTCATATGTCATCTTGTCCTTGTGGTCTTATTTTTCTCAGCAATCTGGTTGTGATTTCTCTGACTTTTAAAAATCATCCTATGTGAACTAGTTCAGTCCACAGCACCCATTCCAGAGGGGCTTGAGTTCAGTGTATGCATGAAAGGAAGGAAGGAAGGAAGGAAGGAAGGATGGATAGATGGATGGATGGATGGATAATGAATAGAGCAATCAGCCAGTCAGTCCTCCAGCTGAATCTCCTCTCCTGTGACACAGTCAGAAACCAGGCCGAGCCAGTCTCTGCTCCCTGGGGACTCCATCATCGGACCCTCTCTGCAGTTATTTCCACAAAACCTGCTCCCATCACCCGGTAGAATGAATCGCTCTTCTGCATTGAGCCTCCTATAATTATCTCTTTGGGCATTTGTGGCCCTGGGAAACTGGGAGCCCTCGCAGGGCAGTGACCATGTCACTCTCACCTCTGAGCATTGCCATACGCGGGTGCTGGGTCCCCAGCTGCCGAATGACGGCCTTCTCTTCTGACTCTTTCCAGGATAGCAGAGCACTGTGGCTAAGCCTGCAGGCTCTGGAGCCAGACCGGATGTGTAACTACCCAGGTGACCGCAGGCTAATCACTTCAGCTCTGCATTTCTGTATCCCTGTACAAATGGGGCTGATGGTAACAGCATCTTCCCTATAGGATTTTTCAGAGCATTAAACGAGTTCCTGTGTGTAAAGTCCACGAAACCGTGCCTGGCACGGAGAATGGCATTGGCTGTGTTAGCTCTTAAATGGCAACCACCACGTATCGTGCCAAGGCGGTAGTAAGAGCTTTGCTGACATGATTTCAATCACTCCTCCAGCCTCTTAGAAGCCGATGATGTTCCCATTTTTCTGATTAGGAAGCTGAGTTCTCTCAAAGGCAGTAGTCCGTGGTAGCAGTGGGCCCAGGACTCAGGTCAGCCAGCCCTGGCCTGCAAGCGCTGATGGTGCTGCTATTCACTACCCAGGGGTTGGGCAGCTTCTCTGCTTCTTTCACCAGCACTTACCCCACTGACAGCGATCGGTTTTATGGTTTTTGGGTTTGTTTTGTTTTCTCTTCTTAATCCTTCCCAGGAAAATGGAAATCCATGGCACTGCATGATTTATTTTTACAGAGAGAGACAGAGACAGAGAGAAGGGGGAGGGCCCAGAGCAGCCTCCATAGTTGCACATCATCAGTTTTCAACATGGTTTTCATTCCACACAGGTGGGCGGGGGCTGCGCAGGTTGGTAACCAGGCCAGGGCCTTCCTGCTTGGGAAGCTTGCCCAGGTGAGAACCGAACTGGGGGCCACACCTCAGTTCAGCATCTGGGTCTGCACGGGCCAAGGCCAGAATTCAATCTTCAGATCCCAGGGCTACAAAGTGAGCACTTAACCCGCTGAGCCATCCCAGCATCCCGGTGATTGAGTTTTATGTGTACGTATGGGCATGAGTGAGCAGGGAGAGAGAGAATGAGTTATCTGAGAGGCCTAGGGGCTGTATACCTTCTTGGGAGACCAATGAGATCGATCTGGGGCAGGGCTCACCTGAGAGTTCGCAGTGCTGCAGAACAGGCCAAGAGATCCTGGCATTCAGCCTGGTATCACCACCCCTCCTGCCTCTTCCAGGTGAGGGACTGTGATGCTGTCTTGGTTATCCCCCCTCACACCTGCTCAGCACAGAGCACACAGTGGATGCTGTACAAATACAGGCCCGAATGAACCTGTTATCACCAGAGGGTGGGACCTAGACAGCAAAATAGCAACAATAGGGATTTAGGTCAGATGCGGAACAGGGGGACAAACCACACTGCCACCCACTTACTTACTCACTGGCTTAGCCTCAGTTTCCTCATTGGTAGAGACAATATCTACCTCACAGGACTGTTGAGAGGATTAGCTGAGAAGCTGTGTGTGTGTATGTGTGTGTGTGTGTGTATAGGTGTGTTTGGGGGTGTGTGTGGGGGTGTGTGTGGGGGGTGATGCTTTGCAAACTGGAAGGTGCTGGAATGGGTGTCACTTACCCTGACCTCTCTTGGGAACTCAAGGCCCATGTTTGTCAACATCTGTTGGGTTTGGCTTCTTGGAAGAGGTCCTGAAACCATGAGACCTGTGTTTTACACACAAATCCCTCCAGCCCTCAGACAGAGGTCTCTCCTGTGGGGATGCCTTGATGTGGGCCTGGCCTTGTCTGAGAACCAGAGAAATAAACCTCAAGTATGGAAGATCCATGACAATATTCAAAAGATCAATAGGCAGGGGCCCTCGTGTTTGAATTTACAGGGCTGTAAATCTGGAAAGGAGGTTGAGGAGCAGGACAAACCTGAGTATTTCCTTCCCCTCCTTCAGCCCCCTATCAGCATGCTCCATACTGACCTTGTCCTAGTAGATGTCTCCCCTCAATGCTCTGCCCTTTCAGCACCACCATTTCCTAGCTGTGTGACGCTAGACAAGTTACGTACCCTCTCTGAACCCACGTCATTACCTGTCAAATGGGGATAATAGTAACTCCTAGGGTTCTTTGGAACACTAAAATGCTTTCCATGGCAGCTGGCACTAGTCA
Organism: Craseonycteris thonglongyai; assembly: GCA_004027555.1. Taxonomy (NCBI): domain Eukaryota; kingdom Metazoa; phylum Chordata; class Mammalia; order Chiroptera; family Craseonycteridae; genus Craseonycteris; species Craseonycteris thonglongyai. Next base: position 87,023 of record PVKE010001363.1, read on the forward strand.
GGACTCAATAAATGTTAGCTATTATTATTAATAACCATTCTGAGTGTCCCGTAAACTGGTTCCCTCATGACCTTACTTACAGCAGACTTCATTTATTTCCTCATGACCTTATTAACTACTCTCTACCCAAATAATTGCACCCCACATTATACAGGGTCCAGCAGAAGTCATGCTCAGCCAGAGCATTACCAGCTCATAAAAAAGAGGCGTTACTTCTGCCCGACCCCATATTATCCACCTGGGTATGCACCTGTAAAAGTGTTCCCCTTTATTTCACGTATAGCCCTGAGTGTCCCCGTGACCTCATCTCCCCTAGTGTTTTGTGGGCACCTCCTCCTGTCTGCGGTGACTCCAGCCTTCTCAGGCCATGGTAATTCCTGAGGGAACCTTAACTGGTGCTAATCGCTTTGCCATTTTGCCCCTTGGGTTGAACACACATCCTATTTGTAAAGAAATTGGTCATTAAAAAAAAATGTTTGCTATTGGTGTGTGTGCATGCATGATTTTATCTTTTGGGTCCAAAGTGTGTTTCCCCTGGAAGAAGTTCCTTTGCACTTCTGTAATGGATGTGACTAGAATGTGGGATTGAAAGTATAGAGATTCCCTGTGGCACTGCACTTGTGTGGGGATGAGCCTGGCCCAGTGGGGTGACTGGGTGCTGTGAGCAGTGAGGGGAGGGGAGGGGGCAGGAAGTGAAGACAGAACAAGAGGTGAGTGGACGGGAGGGTCCTGGCATGAACTTGTGGAGAAAAAACCTTTTCCATGAGAGATGAGTGGAAGACTCAAAGTCCTAGACAAAAAACAAAAAATGTGGAACTCCCAAGTGGAGAAAGGCCTTGGTACCTTGAACCCCAAGAGTGTTTGCTGGCATTCTGTGTCTCCACAGAGAGAACTTCCACTTACTCTCAAACATGTGTGCCCCATTGCCAGGCTAAGAAAACGGAGCTGAAATCAGGCAGAAGAGAAATAAGGGCAGAAAAGGTGGAGGGCCCCAGGGTTTTCAGCTTGGGCAGGGAGTCACCAGAGAGAACATTAGGCTGTAGGAGGAAATGATTCGTTTTGAAGTAGACATTTGATCTCGGCTTTTCCAATGCATGTTAGCATGTGTTTTGTAACACACATGAAACATGAGCCTGGTGGCTGATTTAGACCCAAGTGTCTGTAAGCGGAGGGACATGTCCAAACACTGATGGGCTGCGATCAGAAATGGTTTGCTTCCATTGCTATAGAGATGGAGACTTTGAGAGGCCAGGAGACAATGAGGGAGGGCTGCTTCACGAGAGGAAGTGGACAGAACTTGTTCCCAAAGGATGGACTGGTGCTGGAGCCAGAAGAGGTGCGGCCGCCTGGGGTGAGCGTCAGTGGGCTGAGGAGGCCGCCTGTGCCACCCTCATTCCCCGTGTGACCAGAGGCGGGTTCTGAGCTTTGTCTGTGACCTCCACCTCTCCTCCTCTTAAAATGGCAGAAAGGAGACCACCACAGACAGGAGGGGGCACCCAGACCAATTAAATCCGTTTCTCTTGGGGTGGGGGCCCAGGCATCATTTGTCGTGTAACCAGGGTTGAGAACCAGTGACCTACCCCTCTGAGGGCTGGTGCATTTAAGGAGGTCCTGCATGAACCCAGAATATAGCGCCTCATAGGTGCTGAGTAAATGCTTGCAAAACCCAGGCGCCTGTGGTAATGAGCCCTCGAGAAGAAAGGACAGAGGGAGTGACTGTACCGACCCTGCTGAGGAACCGGTGGCAGTCAGCACTCCAGGCCTCATGAATTTGGGGTGGCGGGGGTGCAAAGGAAGATGCTGCGGATGGGGAGGGGGCCGGGAGGGAGGGGCGGCCACCGCTTTGAACTTGCCGGGAGCCTCCCGAGGCCGAGCCGGGGAAGTCCAGGTGCCGGGCAGGGCTGCTCTCACCTGCGCGTGCTCAGCGCCGTGGGGGAACCAGGCGCGGGGAGGCGCTCCCGGGAATGCGGGGAAATACCCACCTGCGCAGGCAGCGAGCGGACGTCGCCCTGAGCGCCCGGCTGTGGCGCAGCGCCTGCGCCGGGCCCGCCGCCGCCCCTCCCCACCGGCGCGCACCTGCCGCGGGGCGGGGCCCAGAGGCCCCGCCCCCGCCGCGCCCCGCCCCGCCGCGCCCCGCCCCGCGCGCCTGCTGGCCAGGCCCGGCTTTCAGCCCTGTGCGGCTGCTGAGTTCAGGTTGTTATCGTTCCTTCAAAGTTTCATGATGAAAATTGTAAATCAGCAAAACAGAGTAGCACGAGTACGCATTTACATTTCTCCTAGTTCAATTGTTTTAGCCTTTTGTCGTAGTTACTCCTCTCCTCTTCCCTTCCCACCCCCAAAACACACACACACACACACACACACACACACACACACACACACACTTTGTTTTGTTTTCTCTGAACCATTTCAAAGCAAGGTCTAGCCACCGTGACTCTTCACCCCTCCATTTCCAGAATATAAGGATAATCCCCTTGACCACATTTCGTTATCACGCTTAACAAAATTACTAATGATTAAGATTCCCCCCAGTCATTCTCAAAATGCATTCATGGCTAGGAGTTTCAAACTAGGTTCCAATTTTTGTTTTGTCTCAAGTTTATTTTAATCCAAAATCCCCTCCCCCTCCCCCCCACACACACTTTTAAAAATGACGCTGAACTTTTGGGGAGTTCAGGCTTGCAGCCTCCTGGGCTGTCCCACATTCTGAATTTGTCTGGTTGCTCCCCCACAGTGCCATTGGGTTGTTCCTCTATCCCTCATGTTTTCCTGACAACTGAAAGTTACTTCTAAAAGCTCGGTGACATTCAGGTTCCATATCTTTGGCCAGAGAACTTCCTAAGGGGTGCCGGTATGTTGTATTGCATTGCCTAGTACTGTGCTACAGTCATACTCTGGGGGAGGTCTTTAATGATCCAGTTTTCTGGACTCGAGTCTGATTCGGCAGGGCTGGCTTTAGGGTCCAGGAGTCACCCTAAGTGACCTGGGAACCATAATGCCACAGCCTGTACTTGACCTCAGCAGCAGCTGGCCACATGTTCTTGGTCTGCTGAAGGGCATGATGTAAGGCAGTGGGTGGGATGGTCCAGGCAGATGAAGTCCTCACCAGGGCCGGTGGGCAGTGCTGTCTGGGGCTGAGGCAGGGTGGGTGGGCATCTGGGCCCCAGTAGGGGAGGAGGATGAGCAACTGGCAGGTGGGGGGCAGCCCCCAGGCTGAGCTGGGAGTTCTTGCAAGATGAGCAGAGATGTCTTATCTTTACCAGAACTGGGCTTGGAGGGTAAAGTAGTGTGAGAACCTAGCAAAATCCTGGCCTAGGATTTGGCTTCTCAGAACAGGCAACCAAACCCCGTTAGGCCCTCATTTCCCGGCTTGTAAAACGGGAGACTAGCGCGTGCCTTATACAGCTATGGGCTGGGGGCGTTGGGGAAGGGAAAAGGGTTAGAAGACTAAAATGAGCTGAAGATGCAAACATGGTTTGGGAAAAGTTGAAATGAGAATCTGATGGGTGGAGTGGGAGGCAAAGAAACAGGTGGCGGAGCTCCAGGGTCAGAGACATCCAAGCTGAACTCAGCTTCAGGGCCTGGCTCAGTGTCACCTCCTGGAAGGTCTCTCTTGCTTTGTTCTGTCCCTCTTCCCTCAGCACTCCCATTCCTTGTGGTTTCCATGCCAAGTGGGATTTCTCCCACTCTGCACTGACAAGGGCTCACCTGTGGGAATGTATCTCTTGCACGGAGTTGGGGGCCTCTGAGGAGGTTGGAGGTTGTGTCTTACACACACTAGTCACACAGGATGCATGTAGTGAATGAAGCCCCAGCCCTCAGGTTGAAGGTTTCGAGAAGGAAGTGCATGGTTAAGGAGACAGTCCTGGCTAGGGGTCAGAGGCCTGGGTGCTGCCTTCAACCAGGAGGAACCCTGGGCGGGTCACAGTGTGGCTCCGAGCTGGTCTGCCCTGAGGAGCTGCACTGGATAAGGCCCAAGATCCCCCGACTCTGATGGCCCATGGCCTGACACTGAGGAAGACTGAGCAATGTGTGGGGCCATTTACGGAATGCTTCTAAAGCCGTTCCAGGCCCCTCTTATGTCGTCATCGCCACAAACCCCTCCACATAGCCAGAGACCAGCAGGAGAAGCTTCTCAGGCAGAGACTTTTCCTCTACAGGCCTTTATTAAGCATCTGCCTTGTACTCAGTGAGCACTCCAGACACCTCTGGCCTCACCCTGGCTTCTAGAATGCTCCGCATCTCTCACTTGAACTCACTGGGAGGGAAACTTTGAGAGAGTTGCCCGAAAACGATGGGCAGGAGCGTTGGGATCCCCAGCTGGTCATGTAATGTCTTTGGGCCTCAGCTGCCTCATCTGTAAAACAGAGCGTAAGAATCCTCTGCGTGTCTGAAGGTAGAGGCTGGACGGCGGCTTTCAGCTCCGAAGGGCAGGACTCTACTGAATGGGGGTGAGGCCATTGGGGCTCACCTGGGAGCTCTGACTTGCTCAACAAAGCAAGTACGCTTGGGGGATGCAGTGGACCCTCCATTAATCAGAACTCAAGCAACCGACAAAAATAACGGAAGAAATAATACTACATTTATCCGGCATGTGTGCCGGTTAACTGAGAGCCTGGTGTATTTCCCCTCTGTGGTCAGTTGTAAACACTTGTCCATCTGTGCCCTTGCTGCCTCTCAGGAGACCCTTTGGGGGTCTAAGGAGGGAGGCCCTAGGCCTGGTCCCCTTTTACTTCTCTCTGACACCCACCTGGGTTCTGTCTTCCGAGGCCAGTACCTGCCTGAGAGAGGACAGCCACAGCTCCCTGCGTCTTCTCAGGGCGCCGGGGCAGAACACAGCCCTGAGGAGGACCCAGACCAACTGCTCCCGGGCCTCCCTCTTCTCCTCCTCCTCTGCCCCTTTTCTCAAGCCTCCCACCCCCGGCTTCTCCCTCCCCAGTTCTCACCCTCCTTCCCTCCTCCCCAGGTCTGACCATCCTGTTCAGCACCCCACCTCCCAATTGGGCTGAAGAGGTCAATCCCTCTCACCCACCCCCTTCCCCTGCTCCACTCTGATCAACTTTACTTTCCTATGAAATGGAGGGGCGGGGGGGGGGGGGGACCCTCATGCTCACAACACAACAAAAAACAGGTTTCAACATTTTACAAGTTTCAACATTTTTCAGGCTGCCTTGTCACATCTTATCAGATCAGCGGGGAGCCGCAGGCCAGGCGCTCTGGGAGCTGCTTTGGAGAACAGAAGCTGTAACATTCCAGCCCAGGCCCCGCCCTCCCCTCCCCTCTCCTCTCCCCTCTCCCCTCTCCCCTCTCCCCTCTCTGCCCTGCCCAAGAAACATCCCACAGGGCTCCCAGGGATGGAACCCGCAGGGCTGGAACCTCCCCCCATTTCTTTCTGGCTGGGATTCAGTCTTTGATGAGGGCCTGGGCTTTGACAGCCCGCCCACACGCTTCTCCTGTGGCCCTTCTAGGCGTTCGGGTCTTAGTTTGCCTTCTCTGAGGGCCACACTTGGTCCTGAAAGGTATAGCCTCTAGAAGTCTGGCGTGGGGGGTCCTGAGGGGAGTTGTCAAGGCCACTCGCAGAATTTAGAAACAGCCACTTGGCCAGTAGGGCCAGTGGCCTCTGTTGTAGAGTTTAGGGAAGGAGAGGAGATGAGACCTCACCCCCCACACCCCTACCCCACCTCACAACCCATACTCTTGCTCAGTACACAGGGGCTGCTGCTCAATGGGAGGGAATAGCTTTTTACTTTGTTTTCTTTTGGGGGTGTGTGTAGCTGTTTTTCACCCAGGGCTCTGTGGGTCTCTAGCCTATACTAGCTCCCTTTCCCTCACACTCACCCCCAGCACCCTACCTTCCTGTTCCTGTCACTCTCATGGTGACCTTGGTCACACAGTACAGGTGACAAATCTAAGAAAGGCTGACATAAGTCCAAAGGCCTAATTTCAGCCGGCCCAACCTGAGGGAGAGGCCCAGACCCTCCCAGGTGGGACTAGGCCTGTCAGGCTGGGAGTCCTACCCTTATGCACGACAGCACCCCCATGCCCCACATACAGGAGGACTTGGCTGTGGCCTGAAAGTTTAGGGTGCAGAGACGAGGGTGGGGGTAAAAGTGGAAGTGGGAAGGAATGGAGGAAAGAAAGAGTGAGGTGACTCACTCTGTGCAGGTACGGTATGTTGGCCACAGGCCTCCCTGGGATCTATCAAGAATAGGGGCAATAGATGCCAGGCCTGGGCGCCTGGTGCCAATGCTGGCAGAGCTGGGCTCCAACAACCTGCCTCTCGCAGGGTTTCGAGAGTGCCCTCCCCACCCCCTAGCCCTTGGGTGTGAGGTCCTGTCCCCATCCTGGTACCCTCCCTCCCAAGGGAGCCCTGCGTTCCTCAAACCACCACTGGGGCCCCTCCCTTGGCACAGGGCATCCATTGCTCTGTCACGAGGCTCCCAGTTGTCTCACCCTTTCCCGTGTGCCCACTGGGGGACACGAGGCCTCAAGGATCAATCTGCTATTAACTCCAGGACAAAGATTCCCAAATCTGAGTTTCTAGCCTCTGTGTTTCTCTTGGGTTTCAGTTCTGCAGCCCCAGCATTGTTTGGACACGGTGCCGGGACATCTCACTTCCTATCCCCCCAACTTACTTTGCTTTGTTCCCAAACCTGCCTCACCTCTTAAGTTCCCTTTCTTGGTTGACATCATTTCCCTCTTCCCCGTCATCCTGGCTCAAAATCTTAGTCACCTGTTCCTCCTTCCTCCCGTTTCCCACGTGGCCAAACAGCTGCCCATCCTTACATGCTGCCTCCTCTGCTCTCAAGGCCACTGTCCTGAGATCCACGGCCACACACCCCGTCAACTTCGATGGATGGTGCTCAGGCCCAGCCACACAACAGACTCACCCCAGACCAGGGAAACCTGTTCCCCAGGGGCTGTAATGTACAGCCAGGCCTGAGACTCCCCTTAGCCTAACCTGTCACACTGGCCTCCCAACTGCCCAGCCATCAGTCTCCAGCACCCCGAGCCTGACCCCGGTTTGCAGTTAGATTTTGTAATAATATTCCACAACTCAGCTGAGGAACCTCCACTGGCTGCTCAGGTTGCTGAAATACAGCTTGGCAGTCAGGCCCCTGGTCCGTCTCTGCTCCTGTGTACCGGCCCTGGACTCCAGCTGGGGTGGGCCGGCCGCTGTTCCCTCTCCTGACTTGCCTGGGGCTGTTCCCTGCCCCCCCAGCTCCTCCTGAGGGAGCCCCAGCCACCCTCCTAACCACCGTCCCCAGCTCAGTGGCTGCTCCCCTGTGGTGCTTTCTTGATGGCCTCCCGCATCTCCCATCCAGACTGCCCTTGGATCTACTGTGTACTCTCTGGCATGCTGGTTACTTGGGTTGCAAGTCTCAAGGGCCTTGGGACGCTCTGTCATTCATTCATGGCACCCATGGCACCCAGACCTAACAGGTGCTGGAAAAGAGCTTGTGGGTCTGTGATTGACAGAGGCCTCCCGGGTTGGGTCCTCTGTGGGCGTGGCTTAATTCATCTTTGTGTTCCCAGGCCTGGCACGCTGCCCAATTCAGTCATCACTCAGGTGTGTGTTGAGGGAATAGGCAGGGAATGAATTTGTTTACCAAAGCCCCACGTTAAGCTACTCTCCTCAGGGCAGGTACCTCCAGTCAGTACTCCACACACTTATGGCTCTCAGCGGGGCCCAGGCTGCATGGCTGGACTGAATGAAGAGTAGAGGTCCAGCAGGACCCCCGCCCCCCTCCGGTGCTCAGCATCTCTTGCAGTTGCTTCTCTATTGATTCCTCTCAGGACCCTTGGTCCCGGCTCAGTGTGTGGACTCTTCCTACCTCTCCTTTCCTTCCCTTTCTATACAGAAACAAGGGTACCCCCAGCCCAGCTGAGACACATGAGAACCAGATGGCTCATCCATGCGGCTGAGTGAATGGACCAGTGGCCGGTGGGGAAAGGTCTAGAGAGATCTCCCTGCTTCTTTGATGAAAGGCATCTAATGGGGCATCTAAGCCAGATCCGTGGACCACAGGACCACATGGACTCCTTTGGGCCCAGAAGCAAGTCCCTACCTTGGTCCTGTACTGAGATGGACGTACTGCAGGATTGGGTTGGGAGGGTGCAGAGCACAGCTCTGTGCTCACGGGGCCCGGGTGTGCTCCAGGGAGGCAGTAGATGGGCGAGGAAAGACCGTAGCTTGTGAATCTTGACTTAGGTCCTTTCTCTCACTTTGTCACAAGCTCCCAGCTGCGACACCAGGGTGAATGTCCCCAGGTCAGGACCTGTGGCCTCCAGGGGCAGTGATTGCCTCAGTTCTTTGGCAGCTCCAGGAGTTAGGTGCATCAGGACCGTCAGGCCAGGCCCCACCTCTGGCCCACCCCCTGGGCACGTGTGTCCCTGAACTTGTCCGGTTCCTCTCATGACATCCACCAGCTCTGAGTGGCCTCGTGACCCAAATGGGAAGGTAACAACCTCAAGGTCCAAGGCCAAGGCTTGTCTCCTATTTTTTCCAGCCTTCCTTTCCCCTTTTAGAAGTTTCCGTCTTGCCTCAGCCCAAGCTGGGGCGCTCAGAACCTAGGAGCGGGAAGGGCATCTGTCCAGTACTGCCCAGGAGCCAGCAGGGACAGCACCAGGCCGGGTTCCAGAAGCACCATGGTCATTCCAGAGGAAATGACCACGAAGAGGTGCTTCCTGACTGCTTCCCCCTTCCATCCCCTCCCTGCTGGCCCCTATGCCAGTCACTGTGAGAGACATAACCAGTTCTTTGGGTTCAAATCTTGGCTGGCAGAAAGAGGCCTCGCCGTGGGGAAAGGTGAGGGCGAGGGTGCTGTGACACTGAGAATGACACGACTGGGGGAGGCTTGGCCATGGAACGCACCCCGAAACTGGAGGGATGAGACAGAGAACCCTGGAGCCTTTCTTTGTCCTCAGATCCACCCACCCACCTGTGGCTGTGTGACCCAGGAAGATGACAAACCCTCTCTGGCCCTCAGTCTTCTCATCTAGAGAAGGAAGGGAGTAGATCAGTGGTTCTCTGATTATATCCTGCAGAGGAGCTAGAGATGAGGGTAAGGGTAAGGCTGAGGGATGAGGCTCCAGACCCTGGCCTGCCCCCAACACCCAACATAACCATTTTTAAATGTACAATTCAGTGGCATTAAGTGTATTTACAATGTTGTGCAATCATCATCACTATCTATTTCCAGAACTTTTCATCATCCCAGACAGAATCTCTATACTCATTAAGCAGTAACTTCCCCTCACCTTTCCCAGCCTCTGGCAACCTCTGATCTACTTCGGTCTCTATGGACTTGCCTGTTCTAGGTACCTCATATAAGTGGATTCATATAATATCTGTCCTTTTGTGACTGGCTTGTTTCACTTAGCACAATGTTGCTAAGGTGCATCCGTGTTGTAGCAAGTATCAGAACTTCATTCCTTTACATAGCTGAATACTATTCCATTATATGGATATACCACATTTTGTTCCCCATGTGTCTCTTGATGGGCACTTGGGTAGTTTCTACCTTTAGCTATTGTGAATAATGCTGCCATGGTAGCATCACTGCTGTACAAGTATCTGTCTGAGCCTCTGCTTTCAATTCACCTGGGTCTGTACCCAGCAGTGGAATTGCTGCGTCATACGGTAGTTCTGTGCTTAGCACGTTGAGGAACAGACCCCTCTTTTTATCGGTGTTATGAGAAGGAGCGAGGGGGAAGGGAGGTCGTGTATTTGGAAACAGTGGCTCCTAAACTAGAGGACTCCTCCAATCTCTAAAATCCTATCACGTTGGGAGGGTCCAAGGTCAAAAATATAGACAAGTGTGGGTGCAGGAGAGGTTACCTGGTTGGGGCTCCAACCGGGTGGTTCCTTAAGGGAAGCATGATGGGCACCGTGTGCACCCCGCTACAGCACATAGTTAGCCGCTGTCAGCTGGCACTGGGGCAGGTCACTGCTCGGGGGATGGCAGAACCTGTGGGTCAACAACGCCAGTGTCACTGGACAGGACGCACTGCCTGGTGGGGGTGGGACTCTGATGAGGCACCCGCAAGTCTGGCCTATTTGGAGAGGTCACCATCGAGCCTGGCACCTGCTGCTGCCCATCCGCCTGACTGCCTGTCTGTCTGTCCTCAGCCCAGCTAGGTGGTGGGTGGCTGGAGTGGAGGATGAGCTGTCTTCAGCTGGAGGGTGGCAGGGCGCTTGGGCTGGGCTGGGCCGGGAGCCGGGTATAAATAGCCCCTGCCCCGCTGGGAAGGCCTGCCAGTGCGCTCGTCCTCCCCCTCAGCAGCTGCTGGTGCCAGGCAGGTCCCTCCCTTGGGAGCCTAGCGGTTGTCTCAGGTCCTAAACGGAGGAACTTCCTCAGCGGAACCAAGGCGTCTTGTCCTGTGTGTAGGCGGAGCCTCCGGATGCCTGGAGGCCTGGGCGGTGGGGATGGGGGGCTGCAAGACCAAATGTATGTGCATGCGAGCGTGCGGGCGGGCGAGCGTGCGGGCGTGCGGGCGTGCGTGCGTGCGTGCGTGCGTGCGGGCGTGCGGGCGTGCGGGCGTGCGGGCGTGCGTGCGTGCTATGGGGGAGCCGTCGGAGGACAATGGGAGGAGACATAACCTCTATCTCCAAGGCACTCACACTAGCACGGTCAGATGGCACTGGAACCAGATCAAGTTCAGCACTTGGAGATAAGGGTTGAATAAGCTAGAGGCAAATCCCAAGGGAGGAGAGGTCACTCTGTGCGGAGCCCACAGAAGTCTTTGAATGGAGGGACCCGGGAATCAGAAGGGTGGGCGAGATGTTGGCCGGGACTTGGGCAGTGGAGAGGCGCCCCAGGTGGGGGCTCAGCACGTGTGAAGGCATGGAGCGGTGAAACAGCCGTGTCCGCAAGTCGTCCCACAGCCTGGACAAATGTAATCAAAGCCACTCGCACTGAAGCACAAAGAAGTGAGGCGAATGAGGCTCACTGTGTGACCTTCCCCAGGGGATCATGCCCTTCCGTAATGGGGAAAGGAGCTGTGAGCTAAATTAACACGTGTCCCTGGTGGTGGCATTTCAGACGCGAGCCGTGTGCGGCTAGGAGGCTCAGGGTCAGGGGTGGCAGGGCACGTTTGGGAGAGGGCAGCTCTCCTGCAGAAATCAATGCCACGGCCACAGCCTCATTAGCCCCAAGGCCAGCCCCTGGAGCGAAAACCCTTATCCCCGGAGGGTTGCTAATTACTGGCAGGATGTCCAGATCTGAGCATGGAGCATTCTGGAATCATCCTAATGCCCTTGCCCTTGCCCTTCGGGTCACCTTTAACACTCAGCCGAGTGCACGTCTGTTCAGCCATCCTGGTTAGGACCCAGCTGCCAGGCAAGGGGCCAGCTTTGCTCTGGTCCGAGGCATCCTTCCCAGCGACGGATGGGAAAGGGCTCTGAAAATTCTGATGTGTTCTAGTCAGGGATGGGTGGGCATGAGGAATGAAGTTGATGACAGGGCAGGGGACAAAGTGCTGGATGGCCCCTAAATACATGGTAACCACAAACGACCACCTTGTACCCAGGGCTTCCTATACGCCAGGCACCTAATATCCTTTTGACTTCCCATTATGTCTATTGTACAAATGAAGAAACCGAGGCGTGGAAACGTTAAGTAAATCGCTTGAGATCAGCAGCTATGAAATGGCAGCGCTGGATTTGAACTGGGGCAGCCTGGCTCCCGGATGCACACTTGGTGGGACTTGGGCAGCAGGAAGAAGACAAGGTTTTCTGGGCGGAGGGAGATGAGCTCATCATCATCCTTGAGGCTGGGAGTTATTCTTGGAGGATGTCACACTTGGCGTGAAACCCAGGGTTTGAATCCTGACGAGGTCACTTCCTTCTGTAAGTCGCCCAATTGCTCTGTGCCTCGGTTTCCTCATCTGTAAAATCAGATGATAACGCCCACCTCACAGAGCTGTTGTGAGGATTAAATGAGAAATGTATGCAAAGGGTTTGGCATGTAAGTGCAAAATAAATGGTTGCTGTTACTATTGCTAGTGTTGAATGCGACTGCACCCTAGGAAGGACTCAGCTGGCAAGTTTGGTGACCCTCGGGGGACTGGAGGGGGCCATGGCATCTCCCTCCTGGGAGATGTTTAGGGAGCAACTCTGGTCTCGGTGGCCAGCAAAACTATGCCAGCCAGTGCCCAGGGCTTGGGGTTCTGCTGGTCTAGGCAGGCTGCCTGGGACCCTGTGTGTGGGGGGTGGGGGGTGGAGTGGGGCTAGCAAAACCAGGGGCCGGGAGTCCCTTGTAGGGTTGAGACAAGGAGCAGCCTCCCTAAGCAGGTGCTGCCTCAGGCCTCAGCCCAGCTTCTGTTCAGCTCACCTGGCTGCACAGATCTGGTGGTGTGACCTTGGGCAAGTCACTTCTCTTTGGGGGGATGGGCTCTACTCTCTCATCTGCATAATGGGCCTTGCACTCTCTTAGGGCTCCTCTCGTAGGTTCTGATTTTGGTTCAGGGCTCAGCTTCCCACTTAGTTTGAGGGTCCCCAGGCCTGCGAGGTGCAGGGCAAAGGCTGTGAGAGGGAGAAGGAGGAGGAAGGATCCTTGAGGACCCCGCGGGCCCCTTTCATCTCTGTGGGCAAAGGGAGTCTGGATGGAGCCTTGGGAAACTGGCTTGGCTGGGTGTAGACCGATAAATGGGCGGGTGACCTGGGGCAAGCACCCTTTGGTGCCAGAGGTCACTGGGGGCAGGCCCGCCTAGGGTAGTGTCCAGTGCGGGCAGGAGGCCAGGCTAAGAGCGTGGGCCCTGTAGGGCCAGTTTGCACCCCTAGGGACAAATGGGATGAAGGCACTGGGGAGACTGGGGAGTACTCTGCCCAAAGGGGAAAGAGACCAAGGCTGGGCTGTAGGTCCCAGGTCTCCCCATGCTGCTCTGGGACAGTCAGGGGCCAGGTCAGGGTGTGCGAGGTGGTGGGCAATCACTACCACACTCCTTTGGAGGGGCCCTTGTGGTTCCACATTCAGGAGGAAGCACAGGCGTGGTCATGGGGGTGGTGGCATCCTCAGCTCCCTCTCCAGCTGTCCCCACATAGGCCTTTGGGCCCCAAACATCAGACGGCGTGGAAAAGGCCTGTCTTCCCGGGGGCCTGGCTCCTGAGCCTCCCTCCCAGGATGGTACTATGCTGAGCCATCTGCACTGACCCCTGGTGCAGTGTCCCTCCCCCGAGAGGGCAGGGCTTCAGGGGCAGTGGGCAGGGCGGGGCCTGATGCGGTGTTAGGAGCACAGGGGGAGGCCTTCTGAGCTGGGGGAGAGGCTCAGGTCTGATACTTTGCAGGTCTGCTGACCAGCAGGGTACTTGACTCTCACGTTCCACGTCTATGAAGTGGGACAGTGATGATGATCATGCAGGTCCGACTTCATGGACCTGCCTTGGGGATCACATAAGGCAAGCACTCAGAACCGGCCCAGCACCTAGTAGACGACGGGGCTTCGGTTAGTGTGATTATCACACAGCTTTTTGGGGAGGGCAGGAGAGCGTGCCTGCAGGGCCCCGTCCAGTGCTGTGTGCCACGTGCCCATCAGGGGGCTCTGGGCTGACCTGCTTCAGCCCACCCAGGCATGGGCTCAGCACTGAGGCTCAGGGGGCAGATGGGCCAGGCTGCAGCCACCCTCACCCCTCAAGACCCACGCAGGCATTGCCAGAAGGCACAGTGGCATGTTGGTTTCCCCCATGGGCACTGGAGGCCTGTGGCCTGGGGTCCAGTGAGCTTCCTAGCAGCTCTGTGGTCTGTGCTGCGTCTGAACACAGGTCTGCAGGAACGCACCTCCATGTCATAGGGCTGTTACAAAGATTCAGCCAAGGAAGGGAGTCAGGAACCGCCCTTTTCCATGGGAAGCCAGACCCCCAGGTGGCCCTTCCTTTTCTGTAAAAGGGCTTGATGCTCAGAGCAATAATGTCTCATAAATGTTACCTATCCAAACTCCCAGCTCTGGTTCCGCAATCCCTGCCCCCAGAAAAAATGAACAACTGGAAAAATGAGAGCCCACCTCATCCTTCTGACAACTGAGCCGAGAGCCAGCCGAAGGTGGGCGGGCACCATGCCCCTCCCTGGTGCCCATCCCAAGCACACAGCAAGAGCTGTTGAATGGCAGGCGTTTGGTTCATCCTGGCGTCTAGTCCAGAAAGCTGTGTTCTTTCCTGCTCTGCCCCTTGGGGTTTGAGACCCTCTTCCCAAGGTGTCCACTATCACTTTGCAGGGGGGATCCGACCGAGGCCTTGCCCAGTGCTGGATGAAGAGGGGGGTGGAAGGTGGAAGATGGGCCCTTCCCGCCCACAGTGCCCCTGATCACAGGGCTGGCATCGGCCTTGGAGCCGACCGAGACCCCGGACCACTTTCTCAGCTTCTCCCACAGTGTCATTCCTGCTGTTACTGCGCCGGGCGGAGAGTAGAGAGTAGCACCTTGGTTTTCTAGTATTTTAAATCCTTGCTCCTCCTCTCCCAGCTCCACAAAGCCTTTCCTTCTGTGACTATAAAACCTGAGAGGTTGGCAGGGTATTGATTAAAAATTGAGGGGCAGAGCACACAGGTCACATAGTGTGTGGGGGAGGGTGATCAGAGTCCTCTCCCTCCTGAGCTGAACAAAGCCAAGCTCCCATCGCTGGTGAGAGGAGATGACACTCTAGAAACTTCTAGGCAGCTGCAGGGATGGATGGTCATGGAGGCTGCAGTGGACAAAAAAAAAAGAGGACTTGGTGCAAGCCACCTGTTCCCTGGGGAGACACCGGGAGGCTCTGGCCTGGGCGGGCGGTGTCCTGGGAAAGAGGCCAAGGGCCACTGTCATGTGTGGCATGTGCATGTGTTCGGGCCATGTGTGTGCATGTATGTGTACATGCTCACACGCGTGTGCAAGTTTCCTGCAGGGACTCAGGCTTCCGGTTTCTCTGCTTTTTCTGACTTGGGTCTGGGGCACGCCAGCTCCTTCACCCCGCTCTTTTTAGGTTTGGATTCCTTCCCATGGGTCCTTGGAAGTCTCATATCCCCACAAACCCAGACTCCCCAGGAGGTTGCCCGGACCAATCCCTTCAGTGCCCATCTGGGAAATTGGCCCACAGCCTGGGAGGGACTTGACCTGGGCCCCCCATACCATCTGTCCTGGGTTCTTCCGTGGTATTGCAATGTCCCCTAAGGGCCCCCACGAGAAGATTCTGCTGGTCCCCATGCCCCTGCAAGTGGGCATACCCCCGTCATGCTGCCCATGATGGGCTGTGTGCTTCGTGTTGCAGTGCCACTGCCCTTGTGTGCCCGCAGGTCCCTGGCCCTGGGCCAGCAGTACACGTCCCTGGGCTCTCAGCCTCTGCTCTGCGGCTCCATCCCGGGCCTGGTCCCCAAGCAACTGCGCTTCTGCCGCAATTACATCGAAATCATGCCCAGCGTGGCGGAGGGCGTGAAGCTGGGCATCCAGGAGTGCCAGCACCAGTTCCGGGGCCGCCGCTGGAACTGCACCACCATAGACGACAGCCTGGCCATCTTTGGGCCCGTCCTTGACAAAGGTACTGTCTGGGGCTGGGGGGGGGGGG
>PVKE010001364.1:0-102418 GCA_004027555.1 Craseonycteris thonglongyai
CCCATGCATCCCATTATGTGCCCAGCTCCCAGAAGCAGGTCCCCCTCCAACCCGATATATCTGGTGCCCACTCCCCCCTCCCCACACAACTCTCCCTCCCCCCTCCCCCCTCCTCTCCAGGTAAACACCAAACAGAACAAGGACTTTTGTGTCTGTTTTGTTTACTGATTTTGTTTGCTGATGTATCCCCAACCCTTAGAACAGAGCCTGGCTCACAGTTGGTGCTCAACAAAATATTTGCTGCATGAACAAATAAAATCTCATCAGTAAACCTCTACTGAGTGTCCACCAAGTGTAAAGAATTGCTAAGATTATGAGAAAATTAATGTAAAAAATACTCTAATTTGCTTGATTTATCTTCACTCACTACAGAGTACTTATAGAGGACTAGTTAGAAAGAGAATGTGATAGGCGGCCAGGTTCCCAACTTGGTGCCAAATATGTCCTTTTAGACTCAGGAGGGCTGGGGTTTCCTATCGCCTGTCCTTCAATCCCCACTCTGTTAAAACAATCAGCCACCAAACAAAACACAAAGCCCCAAATGATGATTTGAAACTATTCAGGTTTTGTATTGCTTGTCTAAGTCATAACCATGGAGAGAAGACACAGCTAAAGTGATCCGTTTTCTTTTCTTTGAGGAAGATTGGCCCAGTTTCTGTTGCTTCCTGGGTTGTATACTCACACACATGAACAACTGGAAGAACATCATTGAAGAGAAAAGCTGAAACGTGGAGGGTGTGTTCACAGATCTTTACGTTCTCCACCACACGGCAGCCACCTGATACCTTCATTCAGAACCATTACATCCTTATGGCAACGTGTATGCTGATGCGGAAGGAATTTCAGGAAATAGAGTGAAATCAAAAGGGCAGGTGCAGAGCGGTGCACATCGTGTGCTACCTTTTACATAAAGCGGATGGAATAAAGAGGCTACTTACACTTGCGTGAACACTGGAGGGATAACGGATATGCCAATACAAGTGGTGACTCGCTGAGGCTGCTGAGGAGGGAGAAAGGTAGCCGCCTAAGACGGGAGTGAGACGTTTCAGTACACATGTTTCCATGTCATTTTGATTCTTGAGCTACTTAAATGTATTAACTATTGTAAAGAAATTACATTTTTAAAGATTTATTTTTATTGTTTTGAGTTTTTGACAGAGCGAGAGAGAGAGAGAGAGAGAGAGAGAGAGAGAGAGAGAGATACAGAGACAGAGAGAAGGGGGAGGGCCCAGAACAGTCTCCATAGTTGCACATCATTGGTTTTTCCACATAGTTTCATTCCACAGGTGGGCGCAGGGCTGCATAGGGCAGGAACTGGGCCAGGGTCTCACCCCAGTGAGAAATGAACTAGGGGCACTCCCCAGTTCAGCACATGGGTCCACACAGGCCGGGGCCAGGACTCGATCCCCGGTCCCTGCAGCTGCAAAGTGAGCGCTCAAACCACTGAGCCATCCCAGCTTCCCCTGAAATTACATTTTTAAAAATTTATTTTTATTGTTTTTGACAGAGAGAGAGACAGAGAGAAAGAGGATGGCCCAGAGCAGTCTCCATAGTTGTACGTTATTAGTTTTCAATATAGTTTCACGCCACAGGTAGGTGCAAGGTCATGCAGGGCAGGAACCAGGCCAGGGGTGGTGGGGGGGGGAAGGGGTGCCTGCTGCATGGGACAACCCCCCCCCACACACACACACAAGCTGGGACCCTCCTGCATGGGAAGCTTGCTCCGGTGAGAACTGAACTGGGGGCACACCCAGTTCAGTATAGGGGTCCACACCGGCTGGGGCCGGGTTACGATCCTTAGACCCTGGGGCTGCAAAAGGAGCACTTAACCCACTGAGCCATCCTGGCATCCCCTACATTTTTTAAATTAGTGATTCTTGCATGCAATTGATAGTAATTGGGGTCTTGTAGCTCAACGGTCACTTCACCAAAGTTTGACTCAGATAATGTTGAAGATTCAGGCAACTGTCAGTGTCTTAGAATAAAGAATATTGAACAAGAGAGGACACATTACACCTATGTCTCCAAAGATGAACAGCGTGAAGACTGAGCAATGTTTTCAATCCTGGAGGTGGACTTCTGACTTGGTTTTCTCCTTCCTGATCATGAAAAATACTGCACTGAGAACGAGGAAGGCTGATTAGCCTTCCTTGCATGAATATTACAGGTGAAAGTCACCTAAGCTACACAAACTTGGATAGGTCTGAGCCCTAACTTAAGCAGGGAGAGAGCAGTTTATCTCTTAACCTCCCACTGATTCAGTCCCTTTATTGTTTCTAATAGAAAACTTTGGAAAAAAAGTAAATGCCCATCAATAGGAGTCTGATTAAACAAAGATGTAAATGTGGGGCATGAATACAATGGAACCCCATGTGGCCTGGCCATTAGAAGTGACAATATATCTGGCAGTATCTACTAAAGCTGGACATATGCTTACCCTACAACCCAGTAATTCCACTCCTGCGTATATATCCAGCAGAAATGTGTGTGTGTGTATCTCCACCAGAAAATATGCAAAAGAATGTCCACAGCATCTCTATTCATTATAGCCCCAAACTAGAGACTTCCCAAATGTCCATCCACAATAGACTAGATAAATAAAATGTGGGTGCAGTCACAGGACAGAACACCATGTAGTCATGAGGGTGGGTAAACAATACACACAACTATACAGATGAATCTCACAAACAGAATGTTTCATGAATGAGGGAATAGGAGAGTCATACTGTATGACTCCATTTAATGAAGCTCAAAAGCAGGCAAATCCCAGGCTGGGAGAAATCAGGACAGTAAGTTATCTTGGAAAGGGGTGGTGACTGCAGAGGCTTCTAGGATGTTGGAAGCATGCTGATTCTTCATCCGGCTCCTGGTTACACAGGTGTGTTCACTTTGGGAAAATTTGTGATGCTGTACATGTAAGATTTGTGCACTTTTCTGTACACAAAGGAAAAAAATGATGCAGATATTGACCTGGAACATGGAAGATGTGCGGACCCTGTTGTAGGGATCTCTTTCATGTATGGTAAGTTGTAGAAATCAAGCCTATATGCATAGAAAGTTACTCAAATAAATGGTTCTCATAAATGTGAACAATGTTTACCTTTGGATCAGATTGTGAGATTTTTTTTTTTTTTTTGCTTTCTTCTTTATACTTTTCTGTATTTGTTTGCATTTTTACACAGCATATGTATCATTTTATACTCAGAAATGGTTTTTATTAAAAAAAACAAACACAAAACTCCTTGATTAAAAAGAAAATAAAAACCTGCTGGTTATTTTCTGTAGACAAGAACCAGCAAATACCACAGCCTATCAACCAGAGATGCAATGTGCTCTGTGTGCATCTAACAGGCTTTACAATTGCCCTAGTTTGTAAATGTCTCCGAGTCTGGTTCTGAACAGAGCAGCCACCACCTCATGTGTGAGTGGACAGTACACACCTGTGGTAAAATCTGAGGGTGGGTGAAGGGGGGCAGTCAGAGTCTCTGAGAGTTCAGGGGGAATGCTGTAGAAATTTTAGGTGATCTGTTTCCCTTTGAAGCAGAAAGCAGATGGGTCCATTTATTAAAGGAAAACAATCTTCCCATTTATCTTCCTTCTGCCTCTAATCCACATGCTTCCCACGGTGCTACCTCTCTGTAGCTCAGGTCTAAGGGATTCCGCTAGTTTTACCCCAGGCCTGCACCATCTAGCTTAGTAGAGCGTTTCCTATTTCTCCTTCAACACTCTTTCCCACCAAAAGCCTCCTCCACATGTTCACATACTCAGCATTCTTTAAGTGAGGATAACTTACTTTCTTCTACAAAGTCCAATCCTAAAATGTAAATAACCCTGGGTAAATTAACACCTGGCCTTAATAGTCACACTAAGGTGTAAATGATTAATACAATATTTAAGGAGTAAAATTTGGTTGAGGGGTAGGGATGGGGACAGGGAAAGAGGCCCCAATCTTGCACAGAGCTGGCCATGTGGCTGAGAGTAAGTGCTTTCCAACTCCACGGCAGCCCCTGGCTTCCACCCAGACTTGCTCAGAAGGTTCCATGCCACCAAGAAGCAGAAGGCAGCTGCTGTCACCCTGACCAGATCTACCTCCATTCCAGACTCTGGATTATGATAATTTGGGAGAGGGTCAACCAAGTCAGAACCCCAGATGGCAGAAGAGCTGCTTTAGCTTAAGACTCTTAACTCTTCTTCCTCGGGGCAGGAAAGGTTTGAGACAATGAAGGATGAGGTTTTCCAGGCCCGGGACACAACCTTGATCCAAAGCATAGTCATGGCTTTAATTTTTGTAAATCAAAGCCTCAAGTTTTTCTTTACTTTCTTAGCTGAAGACATGCTTCCCAGGATGCATGAAAAATAATAAAAGGTACCAAATTGGAGATTGTGTGGCATTGTGTGCCACTTAGACCCTTTGTAGACAGGCAGAAATCACTGCTTTGCTGAAATTCCCTTTCCTAAGCTCCCCGCCCCTCCCTTCCCAACCATTGTCTTCACAAGATCTTCCCAGTATTTGGAAAACATTTGTCTAATTATCATCACACACGATGGGCCTATTGCCAGCTGCTTTTTATTTTAACTTCAGATTCTTTCCAGGGTGTTTGTTTGTTTTTTTCCTTGGGAGTAGGGAACAGGAGAGAGGAGTGTGTGTCTGTTTTTGCTATTACACAGAACTGATCAGATTTCCTTTTATAATCACAATTAAACTTCCAGACTCATATGAATACTTCACATTCAGAGGATTTGAATGCCCATTGCTTTGGTCAATCTCACAAAACCTTCCAAGTCTGGAGGTGGGACACTGATCCTTGAGGATGAGCGCAGCATTCTAGGGACATAAGGAGCACAGATGGACTTGAAGAGTCCAAGGCTGGCTCCCAGCTCAGTATTTTCTCCTGCAGCTGAGCTTGGGTAGCGTGGAGTTAAGGCCCAGATATATTTGCTGTCCTTCCACTAATAGAAAGGTTCCCAGAGAGCAGGGTCTTTGTCTATCTTGTTCACCATGGTCTCCACACCTGCTTGGTTGGCATAATATGGAATGGGGAGCAAATACTTACTGAATAATGAATTACCCTCTGCCACACCCCTACAGTGGGGTGGGGGCAGCACAGAGAAAGGGCCTGCTTCATAGAATCTCTATACAAAGCAGGACTGTCAGGTATGAAAACTGGTCAGAGCAGTGTCAGCTATAGAAGGGGCTTAAGGACTGCAATCTGGGGGAAGCTGGGATGGCTCAGTGGGTTAAGCACTCACTTTGCAGCCCCAGAGCCCAAGGATTGAATTCTGGCCCAGGCAGACCCATATGCTGAACTGGGGTGTGCCTCTAGTTCATTTCTTGCTGGGGCCTATGTGGGAGGCTCCTGGCCCAGTTCCTGCCCTGCGCAGCCCTGTGCCCACCTGTGGAGTGAAACTACATGGAAAACTAATGTCAACTATGAAGACTGCTCTGGGCCCTCCCCCTTATCTCTGTCTCTCTCTATCTCTCTCTCTGTCAAAAAACCATAAAAAAAATTAAAAAAAAAAGACTGCAATCTGGCCGAGTGGGGGAGGTGTTAGGGATGCATGCGCATAACCAACACAGTGTTACTTCTATTGCATCTTATTTTTGAGTTCCTCATGGAGTCTGTGAGGAGAGAGGAAGAGGGGTTTCAACTTCTCCTTTCTCTCTGGCATCTCACTGGCTCAGACCAGACTAGAGGTGTAAAGCTGTGTTAATGGGAATCTGGGGTCAAGTGACCAGAAAGATGTAGGGGACTTGGAAGAGGTTTTCCTTCTGCTCCCAGGCATCTGCTTTTCTGACCCTAGAATGCAGGCAGCATGAGGCGGAACATCTGTGAAATCTAATCTGGCTGGTCATCTTAACCCAAAACTGCAGTTATAATATTTATACAATCTTCACCAGGCTTCTCAAACCATTCAGAAAGGGAGCCCTAAGTTATCATTCACTGTTCTGCTGCAGCAAACAATAGCCCAGAGTGGCCCACCCCACCTCCTAACGTGAAGATTTCCTGCTATAACCAGTTCTCTTTAATAAATGCATCTGTGTTCTAGAGGGGTCAGCTGGGAATCAGTCAAACTTCAGGGAGATTTCCTTTAATAAGATAAGCTAACAGCTAATATAAAAAAATAAAGGCATGTTAATGTTTATGAGAGTTTCCTTTCTTGTTTTCTTTGTGGGGGGGGGGGAGGAATAGTGAGAGGGTTATTGCTAACTTTAAAAATATTGCTTGCTTTGTATGTGCTAGGAATGAACAGTCTATACTCTAGAAAGGGGACAAGGACAAACACCCAGATGACTATTAAACACAGTTATATCAGGGGTACCAAAACAGATGACCGAGAGGAGCGGGGAGGAACGATATGGAACAGCTGGCAAGTGAGTGGGTGTTCAGCAAGGCCTTGAAGGATCTTGACTGATGGAAGAGGGACTAGGGTCTGCCACATAGTAGGAGGTTTGAGAACAGGTGTGAGGACAGGAGAGCTTGGGGGGGGACCAGGAGGCTGGAGAAGAAGGTGAGACAAATGCTCACAGGAGAAGGTGGGCAGGCGGGCAGGGAGGGGAGCTGAGGTCACCCCCAGGGAGTCTCCGCTGGCCAGGCTGAGAAGTGGCCACCTGCAGTGGACCTGAGGGGTTCTTGCTCTGGTGGTCATCCTCAGCCTTGTGATCCGGGGCCGTGCGAAGCTCTGGGGGCTTTTGGTCAGCTAAGGACATGGAATTGGCCTTCCATGATTCCTGTGCTGTGTTCAGGGTGGGTAGGAGGGAAGGGAGTGGAAGAAATGGAGGCTGGCTGGCAGGCTGTCCCAAGGGTGCAAATGAGGAGGAATGAGGAGCCATCCTGGAGCAGTAGCCAAGCAAATGGAAAGAAAAGGGGAAAGTCATTGGACGAAAGAGGGAGAGCTTTGATTTGGAGACCTGTGGGAAGAGATGACTGAGCTTCTTGGTTGAAGGAAAGAGGACAAGTAAATCCTGAGTTTGACAGCCTCAAGGTGGGTGTGTTAGGCAATTCTAGGGACAAGGGATGTGACAAGTGACAACCTCTAAGGTAGGGGTGGCCCTCTTAGAGACTGAGCGGTCAGCCAGGGCACAGGGAGTGCCAGAAGGTGGAAGCAGAGCAAGAAACGGAGTGGGTGGGCCTTTAACAAAAGCTTGCAACTGTTTTCAAAAGAATTCACAAGAATCTCCTAACAGGGGTGGCCTCGAGGGAGATGACCTGGGAGGTGCAGAGACATGAGAGACTTTTCCTGTTATGCCCACTGGCATCTTCTGAAATTTGAACTTCCTGCATGTACTACCTATCATCACTAAATTAGAACGTGCTGGCATCCAGGGCGCTGGTGGCTAGATGCTGCAGGAAAGAAATCCTGCCAGGGAAGCCAGGATGGCTCAGCGGGTTGAGTGCTTGCTTTGCAGCCCTGGAGCCTGAAGATCAAATCCCGGCCCCAGTCCATGTGGACCCATGTACTGAACTGGGGAGTGCCCCCAGTTCGGTTCTTCCCAGGGCCTATGCAGGAGGCTCTGGGCCCAGTTCCTGCCCTGCACAGCTGCGTGCCCACCTGTGGAGTGAAACTATATGGAAAATTAATGCTGTCAACTATGGCGACTGCTCTGGGCCCTCCTCCTTCTCTCTGTCTCTCTCTGTCTGTCTTCTCTCTCTGTCAAAAAACAATAAAAATAAATCTTAAGAAAAAGAAAGCCTGCTGTCACCGGTTTCACCATCCTGGTGAAAGTGAGCGAAGGAATTTCAGTGTTTCATTCCGTCCCACTCCTCATCTCCCCTCTCCCACGCCTCAGCTACTTGAAGGTTGTCTCTGGGTTTGGTCTTCCACTCATGACCTCCATGGAAGAAACGTCCGTTCTTCGTTTCTGTCTAAGACGCCTAGGGACCAAGGGCACATTAGCTAGGCCACCCCTTACTGGGGCCTCCCTGTGCCAAAATCTGGCAGAGGATGAGTTGTGAGAGGTGGGGAAGGTGGCTGGGTTGAAAACAAGGCTACAGCGAGAGGTCCCTGTCATGGCTCCGGGTCCAATCTGCCCTGGAAGTGGTGCCCGTCTGCCCCTTTCCAGCGTTCCCGCTCACTTAGGCCAAGTGAGGTGGGATAGCTGTTCTACACGGTGGCTTCACTGAGATTATTCCCAGGCTCTCGTGGGTCTTCCTTGGGCCAAGGTCAACGCCTCCACAGTTTCCAGGTTGGCTGGGGGTGCATGTCTGCCCAGGGATGGAACGGCCAGCCTGCTCTTCGCGGGCCTCAGACAGTCGTCCACTGGTCTCCAACCACAAGGTCACCCCCTTTTCCTTTGGCCTTCCCACCAAGGGGGACACGTAGCTCTCTGGCTGCTGGCACTACACAAACTCCACGGGAGGCGGCTGAGACCCTGCAGAGAAGCTCCCCAGCGGCCCCGCGGGGGGCGCGCAGCCGGGTCCCAGGGCCCTGCCGCCTCCCGTCCCGTAGCTCTGCACGGGCCTGGGGGTCCAGCTGGTCTCTGAGCCTGGCGGGAATTTGGAGCGGCGTGGCCAGCTCAGGCGCGCGCCTCGGAGCCCGGCCCGCGGGCGGACAAGGCCCCGGGCCCCCGGCCAGGCCTGGCGGTGGCGGGAAGCGCCCGGTGATGGCCTCGGCCGCTGTTCACAGTATTGAAGCCCCAACCCCGAGGGTTCGCGAGCTGCCTTCCCCCCAATGGGTACGAACCCGGACTGTCCTAAATTCTTGATTCCCCTCCCTTATAGTCTGTTAAATTGACTAATAAACTCAACACAGCGTTCTCTGTGCGGCTTCAAAAAACTCGGTAATTTTGTTAGAAAACGTTGAAATCCAACCCTGAAGCATTCAGCCCAAATGTTTAGTTAAAGTAACCCCGTGGGTTAATAAACTAAACAAAGGCAACCCATGCAAAACTGGAGCAATGAAAACCAGGCTAAATAAACGAAGGGAAGTTTATAAGAACCCTTTCGGAGGGGGGAAAAAAAGAGAAAAGGCATCGGGCACGGAGATTTAATGTGAAGCATGTGAGCGCAGCTCAGCTTACAGGTACAGGGGCCGGCCGCGAAGAGGCTGTCAAGCGGCCTCGAGGATTCCGGGTGGGTTTGCGACGCCCGGGAAACCCGACCCGGGCGCCGCGGGCGTGCACCGCTGCCAGCTCCCCGGCCGCTAGGTGCCCCAGCGCTCGGCCTGCAAACCCGGGCAGCAGCCGCGCGCGCCCCGGGGCCTGTGCGCGCACCGCTGCGAGCTCCCCGGCCGCAAGGTGCCCCAGCGCTCGGCCGGCAAACCTGGGCAGCAGCCCCGTGCGCCCCAGGGCCTGTGCATGCACCGCTGCGAGCTCCCCGCTCGGCCGCTAGGTGCCCCAGCGCTCGGCCTGCAAACCCGGGCAGCAGCCCCGCGCGCCCCAGGGCCTGTGCATGCACCGCTGCGAGCTCCCCGCTCGGCCGCTAGGTGCCCCAGCGCTCGGCCTGCAAACCCGGGCAGCAGCCCCGCGCGCCCCAGGGCCTGTGCATGCACCGCTGCGAGCTCCCCGCTTGGCCGCTAGGTGCCCCAGCGCTCGGCCTGCAAACCCGGGCAGCAGCCCCGCGCGCCCCAGGGCCTGTGCGCGCGTATGGAAGGGCAGGGTGAGCCGCCCTGCGGGGGCGCTCGTCCCTCCAGGGAAGGAATGCGTTCGTTGGCTTTAAAATAGCCGGAGTAGAAAGCATCTTGCCATTTGCAGATGCAGAAATAGTGGGGCCCCCGCCCACGGAAGTCGTCTCCCGCCCCCTCGCTCCCAGGCGCTGGTGGTGCAGTAACAATGACGCCGCCGCACCGTTGACCCCGAAGAAGCTCTGATGAAAGGGAGGGCAGGCCGCGGGATTTTCTTCTGCCTTTACGTTCCCGAAAAGAAGCCGAGGGGGTAGAAAGGAGAGAGATCTGGGAAAGGCAAGGCCCACAGATCAGGTTTATTTTTCAGACCACTGTAACTTCTCTCTCCCAGGCTCCGCCACCCTCGGTCGGCTTCCGATGCTAGGAGGGGCGGCCCCCAGCCCTGGGAGCCGGCTCCGGGCGCTCCGCTAGATCAGAGGCAATGCAGGTTCCATGCTAAGTGAACCTCAGGCCACGGGACAATGCGCGGACCTCCCACGGGGGCAGCGCGCCTTCCCCCAGCCGGCTTGGCCCCGCCGCTCCTTTATTCCACGTGGTGAAGCCTCCGCGGCTCCTGCGCCGCCCAGCCAATGCGCGGACGGGGGACAGAGGGACGCGCAGGACAGGGCTTGAAAGGAGGTGTGTTTTAATTTTTTAAAGAGCATAATTGAGCTGAGGAGGGTGATTTTTTTTTTCCTTGACCAAGGGGGAAGAAAGAGGAAGAAGGAGGGGGAAAAAAAGTCAGGCGAAATACAACACATTTATCTATCAACCGCTAGACAAGACAAAGAGGTTTTAACAACAGTTTGAAAAGAGCGGCCTGTGAATGGTTACTATTCAATTTGTATTTTATTCCCCGCTGGTCATGGAATTGAGATCAGAAGAAAAAGTGAAAACACATGGCTGAGGTCAGGGGATCAGAGAACCACCACATACAGCAAAGGCAAGGGAACGCAATGGGAACTCGTGTGAAGAAATGGATTATATAAACAGAGCTTAGCAGCGCCTGCGCCCCATTATCCTATAATTTACCCTGCATGGGAGCATAGAAATATATTAAACTAGTGATAGGTCTTACCATTTCTTTACAGCCCAGCCTCGTGCCAATCAAGCCGGCTATATACTTTGAGACATGTTTAGAATTCTTGAACTAATGTGTTTATTTTAAATATCACAGGGAAATTATGACATCACCAGACAATAATGCCAGAGCGGGGGTCTGCCGCCCTTTTGAAGTCCTGCTGCAACGAAACATGATTTTAATTACATAATCACTTTGAAACTATAATTATACAATAAACGATGAGGATTAAGCGGGAAGTATAGAGTACATTAAAAATTGCTTAGGTCTTGAGAAAACAAACGGAACAAGCAGGGGGAAAAGAAAGATGAAATCCGAGGGGGCTGGGGAGGGGGGTCGTAAATCCTGCGTGTCTCCGTCCGCGGACTTGCAATGGGCACTGGGACCTGGGGTTCCTGGGAGTGCGGGCGGGTGGCCGGGACCGTGTCGCTGAGTAAAAACCTGTACATTTAAGCCACAATGACAGAGGAACGAGAAGGATGGCTCCAGTGCGCGTTTGCTAACCTTCCTACACCAAAACAAACGAACAGAGTTGTTTTGGCATTCTCAAAATGCATTTACACTGAAAACCGCCAGGCAACGGAATGCCACCAGGAGGCTGAGCGCTGCCCACGGATCCGTGTGCTTGCCTTTCCCTTCCAGGAGGAAAGGCGTCGTGGCTGCACTGAGCTCGCAACAAGTTTACCAACATGCGCTCGTCGGTGGCTGGGGCAACCAGCGCGCCTGCGAACGTCCGCCCCGTGCGCCCGCTTCCCGGGGCGCGCGCTCGGCCTCGCGCCCGCATCTTCGCCTAGGTACCCCTTCCCTGAAAGTTGCCCCGCCACGCAATTTTGATTTTGCGTTTGTCTTTCAGGTCAGGCCTAGGGCAGGCTCACGGTCTCCTTTCTTTCAAGGTAGGAACTTGGTTACGCCCAGAGCCCAGGCATGAGGGTCTCTCTCCCCAACTTCTCTGCGTCCCCAGAGCTTGGACACAGCACGGGGCGCGGGGAGCAGGCCTGGACGCTAGTCCTCCTCCTACACGGGTGTATGTGGAGGGGCGGGGGCTGCACTGGAGTCGGGAGGAGCAAGGTTCTGGGCCTAGGCACGAGTCCCGAATACATTTGCAAGCACCCTAGGGACAGAAATCCCCGATTGAACGGCACAGGTAGAAGCTGGTGAGGTCGTTCTCCTAAAAACCAGCGTGGGTCGCTGATGAGGCCCTGGAGAGGGAGGACTGCAGTCCCTGATGTGGGCCTCATCAGCGACCCACGCCGGTTTTTAGGAGAACGACCTCACCAGCGTTCGGGCCCACGACCACCTGTGCTCGCCGTTCATCCTTCTCAACAGGTGCCCTGGATGAGGTGGTTTGGACTGTGCTGCCCGGCCCAGCCAAGTGCTTCCACATGAAGCGCCGATTGCTCCCAACCCGAACCGACTGGAACACCCCGGCGCAGGGGAGCCCTCCTGCTTGTTGCTCAAACACATTAGGATCGCAGAAGCAGCGGTTTAAATCCACTCGCCATGGGGAAGCCCCCCCCAGAACGCTGACGCGAGGTCCTGGGCGAGACACGGAGAAGTGACAGGGAGACTCTGCCCTCGCCCTCGCGTGGGCCTCCTGGTGGCGCCCAGCCCGGCCGGGGCTGCCCGGGCAGCACGAGGCGGCGGCTGTCTTCAGCTCAGACCCATTAATATGAAGATACATCGGTATCGTATTAGTCTGCAGCAGACCATCAACCACCAAGAACAAAAGCAAAAGAGAAATAAAGGAGTCCCCTGAAGAATCCTACTGTGAACGCGTTTATTTCTTGCTTTGCTAAACCCTGGGTTTGAGCGACTCGCCGCCTTCTCGCAAACAAAAGCGCGGCGCCAGCCCTGCACCGGGGAAGAGCCCCTGTGACAGCCCCCAGGAAGCCACACACGAGTGCAGGGGCCATTCCACGCTGCGCCTACAGCGCCAGGCCTCCCAGTCCTGTGCCCTGATGAACACGCGGGGGGCCGAGAGGAAGAGCAGGGAGAAGCCCCCATCCCATTCCCCAGGCGCAACAGTAGTAGGAATGCATGCGACAATTGGCCTAGGCCCTTGGAGATAGCAACCGTGCAGGGTACTATTATGACCCCTCTTTATGGATAATATCAACCACATCCGGTGTTTATTATGTGCCCAGCACTGTGGCGCTTTACGTTCATTTAGTCTTCACAACAACCCCATGTGAGTAAAAAACAGCTAACAGACGAGTAATTGGGACACGCGGAGATTGCGTAATCTGTCCCCGGCCACGTGGCTGTTTACGGGAAGGCGGGGATAGATAGGACCCCGGACTTTGAAATCTTGGCCTCGACACTGTACTACCCAAAGGACGGGTGGGGGGAAGCCGGGATGGCTCAGTGGGTTGAGCGCTCACTTTGCAGCGCCGGGGACCGAGGATCGAATCCCGGCCCCGGCCCGTGCGGAACCATATGCTGAACTGGGAGCTCCCCCAGTTCAGATCTCTTTCTGTCTCTGTATCTCTGTCTCTCTCTCTCTGTCAAAAATAAATAAATAAATAAATAAATGTCCCAAAGGACTGGCGGGCTGGGAGATACTGAGGCTTATCTGAGGTTCCAGGGAAGACGACGAGGAACTCAGATTGGAACCCAAGTGGCGGGAGCTGGGACTGTGGTGCACGGCCCCTCCCGCCCAGGTTGTCAGGGGTGCACCCAGGGCTGCGCCTGGCCCTGGGGGTCCACTTCGGGGCGGGGCAAGGAGCGGGAAGCTTGGACTATGCGCCCCACCGGGAGCCAGGGCCAGGGGTGGGGTGGCCCACCGATCACTGCGCTATTTCCTCTGCCGCCCGATCCTCCACGTCCAGGGCCGCACAGACACATCCAAGGAACCTCAAGGAAGGCCGTCTGCCTGGGATCCCGGAGCGACCTTCAGGAGCGCGAGACGCTTGGGGGCTGGGGTGGGGTGGGGGGTCCCGCCAGCCTGAGAGGGGAGAGCAGGGGGCCTGACCGGGACCGGGGTCTGGCACCGCCCTGCGCCGGAGAGGCTCAGCGTGCCCTTCCCTCCGCGACCCGGACGGCGTCCCGGGCCAAGAACGCGCGTCCCCGCTGGTTTAGGACGCGCGCGCACCCCAGGGAGGCTCATTACGCTTCTCGCTGGTCAGCGCCAGGGTGCTGCTCTCTGCTGTCCGCATTCCCGCGCTGCGAATTCGAACTCAACGCAGAGAGCAGCGGAGAGGCGCACGGGGGTGGAGGCAGGTCCCAGACATTGGCCAGGAGGGGGCGGTTTAGAGATTGTGTCTGGGACCTGTTGATAAAACCGGCTGCCACCCGCATCTCTGCAAGGTGTCATCCGCGGTGACCTGCAGATCTGCGTCATGGAGACAAGGGACCACTGCGCCCATTTACTGGCGTAGTCTGCGGGCCCGGGCCTGTCTCCCGGCTCTCTGCGCGCAGGCTCTGTCTTTTTATCCTCCTTGCAGCTAATAATTCTCAAGGCAGAAGTTATCATCCCATTTAGAGAACACACTCTGTCCTAACAGTTTAGCACAATGGCTATACCCTCTGGGGACGTTATTCAGGACGGTCCCTTCCCATTTTATAGGAGGAAAGTGCTGAGAGGTTAAACTTTCCTTCTTGGTAGACACAACCCGGAGGTGCTTGGAATGAATCTTCGGACAATCACGTGATCTCCGGACATGTTTCACTTACTCACAGACCTCTCAGAGCGGAAGGTCTCCAGCCCCGTGTTCCCCAGAAACTCAGGATGGGATTTCTAGGCAGAACTGGGGATGGGGAGAGGGAAGTATATCTTTGCCAGAAAAATCCAAAAAGGAAGAAGGTCCTGGAGAGGGCTGTGAGATTCTAGTAGGGGAAGGAGTTTTGAATCATCATTGTGCTCTTATGAGAAGCTGATTATTTGAGTCTGATCATGCAGGGTGCTATGCTGAGACCTTTCATAGCCATGTTTTCCATCTGGGTGGCACAGTTGGAATTGCCTGAAGATGTTTTAAAATCCTGGAGCAATTAAATTACAATCTCCAGGGGTCGGAACCAGCCATCAGTGTGTGTGTATGTGTGTGTGTAAGCTCCCCAGGTATTTTCAATGTCCAATCATATTCAAGAACCACTGCTTTAGGGAAATGATCTCATTTAATTCTCACAACTGCACGAGGTAGATACCATTATGATGCCTATTTCACAGGTAAGAAAGCTGAGGCTTAAAGAAAATCGATGTTTAGTCCAAGGTTAGCCCAGAGTCAAACACAAGTTTCTCTGCTGCCTTTCTGGTCTAAGTTTCTTCTAACTTTAATACCTCTCTCCACACCTCCCAAATTTTACCAAACTGGACAGACACCCTAAGGCAGGGGTGTCAAACTCAATTAAAACACAGGCCATTTGGTGCAACAGGCAAGATTCACGCGGGCCACATCACATTTACAAACGTCACAGGAACTGCGTCAGCGCGTTTATACACGCCCACAGGCCCCCAGGAAAGGTACTGGGCCCCGTGTAGACTCATCTTCAGTAGTTAAAGGGTTAACGAGGGAATTGTGTGTACGGTATTGCCTCCATCTCCCCTAAGCGCTATTTTCTTCATGACAATTTTTTCTATTTTCATTTTATTTCAGAGCATCGTGGGCCGCAAAAAATTACCTCGGGGGCGCATGACACCCCTGCCCTAAGGTTACAGAGGGAAGGGTTAGGAAGGCCACAGCATTTCAAAGCTTTAGACAGAGAATTTCAGATCACCTACACTCAGGGCCCTGAGTAGAGAGGGAAGCAGAAAGGGGACAAGAATAGCTTTTGTTTTCTTTGGAAAAGGTAAGTCACCAAATGACCCCGGGCCCGAGACAGAGAGCTGGGTGTAGATGTGTGAGAATCAAGCTCAGCCATATGGGTGTGGTTTGGGGTCCTGGGGAAGTCTGGGGTGAAATGGGCACTGAAGTAGGAAACCTGATACCTGGTTGGCTGTGTTACCTTGGGCCTGTTTCCTCTCCTATAAAATTAAGTGGTTGGACTGGATTATCTCTAAAGTTCCTTCCTACACACACACTTTATGGTTATATAAGGTTCCAGCATGAAGAAACACAATTCTAGATTAAATTACAACACAAATAACAATATTGGGGCATCTTCATTTCTTTTACCTGCTTTTCACACCTTCTCTAAAAGCAGGAATTGCTACCTTCCTTTGGGTAGTGACTGAGTGAGGCTCGGGTCATTCTGAATCCTCTAGTGATCTCTAGTACTCCTAGAAATGCATCTGTCAGTGACCCCGTCTTGTTTTGTTGGCCACTCTGCAGCTGGAGAACTTCCATGCATTGGGAGAAGTCAGAGGCACTTGACAGAATGCGCAACCGAGCTTGAGGTCTGAGAGACACCCTAAAGCAGCACCAGAATTCAAGCAGGGTCAGGGCAGGTTCAGGGTTTGCGAAGGAGGTGGGGAGTGGAGAACTAGTCCTCTAAATCAGTCTTTTCTCTCAGCCTCAGCATGTTTTTTGTTTGTTTGTTTGTTTTTGTCTCTAGCCCAGGGATCACTTCTGGTCCCCAGCGGGGCTATGGATTCATCAGTTAATGTCTATAAGAGGTTTGAAAAGTCTAAGGGCCAGAGTTGCGATTTATTTCCCCCAATGGGGTTCCTGTCTGAAGCACTTCAGCTCTCTACAGATATGTGCCTTGTACCTCACTGTCCTAATTTCTGACCACTCTTTGGAATTACCCTGGGAGATTTAAAAACAATCATTTTCAGGTCCCATTCAGATCAATTAAATCAATAGATCAGGGGGCAAAGCCCACACATAGGTATTATTTTTTAAGGCAGCCATGATTCTAATGTGCAGCCAGAGTTGAGAGCAGTTGCTATAGATGCTTCTAGAGCATCCATGGAGGAGTCAATGGTCAGCCTGGGGTTTTAAGGAAACAAGTCTGGTTAGGGCTCTAGATTAAGGTGACCAGATTTTAACAATGCTAAAGCGGGACACCATTGACCGGGGGGGAGGGGGTTCTTAATTAAAAATTTGGTCTATCTCCCGCTGTTCCCTAGCTTGTCGTGCATTCTTTCCAAAAATCAGGACTTTTTAAAAACGCTGCAGGATGCGGGACAAATTGTTAAAAATCGGGACTGTCCCACCAAAAGCGGGACATCTGGTCACCTTACTCTAGATCTAAGGTTGAGGCCATGTGGGTACATGTGGTTACTCAGGAAAAGGGTGCAGAGTCTGGGAGAGCTTGAGGGCCTTAGGGAAGCAACACCAACAAGAGAAGTGGAAGAAAAGAATACAAAAGAAACTGAGTGACAGGCACTTAAGATGCAGGAGAACAACTTGATCTCCTAGCACCCAAGGGGGAAGACAACGTCATGGTGGACAGAGAGGCCAACAGTACCAGTGCCACCACCAGGCAAATTTAAGATTAGGATCAAAAAGTCTTCATCAGACTCGACATCTGAGAAGTCTTGGGTGGATTTATCGAGAAGGGGAACGTGGTGAAGCCAGGGCTTAACGTAGTGAGTTACGAAGGATGTGGAGCTGGAATAGCTCAGTGGTTGAGTGCTTCTCTCGCAGTTGTGAGGTCCAGGGTTCAATTCCCAGCCCCAGCCTATGCAACCACCAGGCTGGCTCAGTAGCAAAATTTCTCACCTCCCATGCAGGAGGCCCCTGGTTCAGTCCCTGCCCCAAGTGGCCTCACATCCTCCTGTGTGGAATAAAACCATGTCACAGCTAATGACGTATAACTATGGAGACTGCTCTGGCCCGCCTCCCTTTTCTCCCTCTCTCTCGCCTTCTCTCAAAAACACTAAAATAAATCTTTAACAAAGAAAGAAGTATATGGAGGTGAGCCAAGAGAGACAAGGAAATTTCTTTCCCCAAGCCAAGGATGCAATTATGATTGGGATGGATTTCCCCTGAGAGGATAAGCACCTCCCCACCATGCCACTGAAAATATAAAAAGAAGCTGGCTGCTATTTTTGATGCTCAAATCGAAACAGGCTCTTCTCACAGGTACCCACGCTCCGCAGCACCCAGACAGAGTACAGCATGCCAGAGGGAGGCCAAGCCAAAACTCAAAACCATACCATAAAACCTATTTAAAACATGCCTGTTTCGCGTTAGAAATAGCACTGACCGGAGGGTAGAACAGTCCACGGGAGCCAGGTGGCAAACGAAGCAAAAGCAGCGATGATTCTAAGGCCACAAGGATCAGTGTGGAAGCTGCCAAGCCGTAGAGGCCTGCCTTTGCTCCTGACAGGAATCGGTGGAGCAGCACAGCCTATACTCCTCCCCCAGAATGGCTGACCACTCCAAGGCAGCTTGGAGAGCCGACGCTGAAAGAAAACCCACAAAAATACCCCAAAAGAACCAGAAGCCCCATGCGAACAACCCGATGCTGTGCAGTCTGAGCGGGAACCAGACACTGAGAGGAGACGTCTTACCTTCACCGCGCAGGGAGGGCAGAGACCAGCTCTGGGGGCAGGTGGGAGGGGCCTCGCAGGTCAGTGCTCTTGTCCCCTGTGCTACACAGGGCTCCAGGCCTCCTCTCCTGCAGGCCCTGACCACTCCTCCTCTCCAGATCTTCCGGGCTGGTTAGGACCCAGCAGGCTGCCAGGCTGGGCCTCCAGCTCTAGAGCGGTGGGGAGAATATGGACAAATTCCGCCTCACTATCTCCTCCGTTGCCACTTGGCTTACATTTAAGAGGCGAGGCCAAATCAGAGCATCAGCTGCCCTCGGGCAGGGAGAGCTGGAAGGGGGGACAGGTGGGGGTGGGTGTTCCCTTTCCTGATCTGGGTGCAGGTTACCAGTTCAGGCTGTAGAAGTCCATGCAGTTTCGTGGTTTGTGTACTTTCCTGTTTGTATACTGTATTTTCATAAAAAGCTCTTGTTGTCGTGTGTGTGGCTTAAGGCAACGATGAGCATGCCCAGTAGCCCCATAGCCAGGCCCCAAAATACCGCCCTGCTATTTCTCTCTCTCTCTCCAGGCGATGGCCTACAATTTTCCTCTTGCCTCGCAGCCACCAACATGCAATTTGCACCTCACTAATTTCCTGGCTGAGCCTTCATGCTGCCGGTCACTGCTCCACCCTCCCTGAAAACATCCATCTAATGTCAGTCCTGGCCAGCTGTTTGCTGTTTGGGGCTGAGGGACTCCATCTGACTGGTCACCTGTGACCAGGGTGAACCTTTATAGAAATTCAGGAATCACACAAAGAGATAGACAATCTGGTGACACAAAAGAACTACGTCACAGCTTCCTCAAAACCCGTGGTATGAATGGAGCTGAGGTGGTTTTGGAATTGTTCTGAGCCTTCCAAATATTACATTTCTCTTAAACTTAAGGGGGTGTCAGTTGGCAGGGCCAAGTGATTGACGCTCTTACTCTTCAATTTTCTGCTTGTTGAAGTGGTAAAGTGACAACTCTTAAGTCAGGAGAAAGACAACACCCTGGCAGAGAGCACTTCATTCCAATCTACAAATAAAAAGCTCTTATTAGGCTTTATTTCCTTCTCATTTTGCTTAGATCTCAAATTGTCTTTAACAGGGGCTTGCCAGAAAACAACGGTAGTGAATTGTGAAGTCTTTCTGCAGGTGGCAATTAAAACAGTTGAGTTCTCCTTCATAATTAAGGGGTAGGAAGACTATATATAAGTGGTGAGTAAACACCTAAGGCTCTTTATTTATGCTTCCTGATTCTTAAGGCAGGGTGGGTTAGTGGAAAAATTCACTTGGGTTAGATGTCAGAAGAGCTAAGTTCTGGTACAGATGAGCTATGTGACCTCAGATAGCCCCTTTGCACCTCAGTTTCCTAATCTATACAATGAGAGGACTGCTCTAGAAAGTAGTCAAGGGTCTTTTGTTGTCCAAAGTTCTACTAATCCATGATGTTTTTACATAGCTAAATATACATTCATCCACCTTAATTCAATGTATTATGGTTTGTATGAAAAAAATCCTGATCACTTAGAGATGTGTGTTCATTAAGCAAATATTTATTTAATAGAGTCTATGCTGGAACACTACTAGACCCTGTGAAAGACACAGATAGTGCCTGTGGTACATACCTCCTTTGAAAGGCAATGATAGAACACGTAACTCCCTCTGATGTAAGTGTGGATGAGACATAAACTCCTGTCCAAGTGATAATCCTTCGCTGATTCCTCCAGCATATTTTGTTTAAAAGTAACCTCTGTAAAGTCTGCAAATTCTAAATCTTACTAGTTTTTGAAGGAGTCAGCTTAGAAAATTTGCTCAGTGCAAAGCATATGCAAGTTGACATTTCATTCACTATTGACCTTAAATTGCTCAAGGTCTATCTGGCCATTTTAAGGTTTTCTGTGTTTACGTTTCTATATGTGTGAATGCACATAATAGCAGGGGTGCCAAAAAAATACACACACATTTTAAGAGATGTTATCTATGAATTAATTTTCTAAGTCAAATTGAACTATGATAGCAATGTGTGGTATGACGTTT
This sequence comes from Craseonycteris thonglongyai, assembly GCA_004027555.1. Classification (NCBI taxonomy): domain Eukaryota; kingdom Metazoa; phylum Chordata; class Mammalia; order Chiroptera; family Craseonycteridae; genus Craseonycteris; species Craseonycteris thonglongyai. The sequence goes on from PVKE010001364.1 coordinate 20,114, forward strand.
GCTCAAAAGATGCAACAGGCAAAACAGTCAAAGAAAATGGCAGAAGCACAGTTGTGGTTCGAGGCGCACAGGACCAATTGGGAAGCGGTATTTGAAATTCGAGAACGTTGTGGAAGTACAATGACAATGGAAGCATGAGTGTGACACAGAACCTCGAACATGCCTAACAATTGCACCCATTCGTGATAAGTTTGAGACCCATGGAAAATTGAAACAGCATGCACAGCAATACAAGTGGACACTTTGGTCAATGTTGCTCAAGCCGTAGTCACCGTAATCAGAAGCATCTGGGTGCTGATGATAACCACTATGAGCACCTCTTGTAATTGCAGAAGTCAAACGTGACTTGATTCATCTTTTGGTATCGGTATATATTATTACAATTTTAATACAGTTTTTTTTCCTTCTTAAACTGTGTATACATTTTTTGGCACCCCTGGTATATACATACACACACATGTGTGTATCTATCCACAGCGGATATATACATTTGTTTGTGCTTTTTGTTTAAGAAAGCTCCCTACCTAAGAATTACAAGCATGTTTTCACAGTTCGGTGCTTGCACACCTGAATATCCATTTCCACTCAGCCCTGTGGATCTCATACCCCGCAGACTATGGAGCTGGCACCGGTGACAAGGGTTACCTGTCCCCACTAGCTCCTGATCTAGGAAGCTGCCCATCGCCAAGGTCCCCTGCCCAGGACTGGTTTCATAATTTGTAAGCCCAGTGCAAAAGGGAAATGTAGGACCCCTTGTTTAAAAATTATTAAAAATTTCAAGATGGTGACACTCATCCATGAAGCCAGCCCTGCCACTCGCTTTGCCAGGCTGTGCTGTTGAGGAAGGGCATGCATTCGGGCAAAGGCCTGCTATGTTTCTGTGCAGCTGCACCAGGGGCACCGCCTCAATCTCTCCGCCATGAGCTCTGGTTCCCACCAATCCTGCCTCTGCAGGCCGACCAGGAAGGAAAGACGGGTGAGGATGGCAGGGCAGGATGCCCCAAAGAGGCCGCATGCTCAGCGTCAGGGACTGTCAGCAAGAACTCTCAGCCCCTCACTTAAAAAAAAATTACATTAAACATTGCAGATGGGTGGGGTGGGTTGGGAAGATGAACAGTCAGGTTTGGGTCATCGGCCTTTTCTCTCTGTCCTCTTGGGCCTGGATTCTGAGTTCCTCATCAAGGCACTACTTTGCATGGAGCATCTTTGACTTCAGGTACAAGGCGTCACCTGTAGATTTATCATCCATCTTGAATAAGAGTTTACAGTTCTTCTGAATCTCTTCAGCTCTCAGCTTAGAAATGTTGACAACCCCTTGCTTTACAGATGAGGAAGCTGAAGCCCAGAAAGGTACCATAATTCTACAAAGACTAAAGAGCCAGTTAGAGTCAAAGTCGAGGCCAAAATCCAGGTTTGAATGCTAGCCCAGGCACTTCTTGCTAACACACAGATAATCACACCTAGATTGACAAGTCCTCTGGAAATGTAGCCCATTTATCATGCTAGGCATGCTTGTTCTTAAATCCTGGGGATAAGTTCCGTTTTCCTTCTCCCAGCTGAAGATGAAGAAGGAGGACCCAGGGTGTGAAGCTGCAGTCTCCTAAGCCTGTCTTCAGCATTCCCAGACTCCTCTTTTTGATAGGCTGACCAGGCATGCCATTTTGAACGGGACAGTAACAGCAGTACTGTCCTGTTTCAAATGGTATGTATGGCCAGCCTGCTTCTTGGGCCCTTGTCACCATGGTGGCAGCATGTTCTGTCCCCAACATTCAGAACCCTTAAGCTCTCCAAGCTGTACTCTTCCCTCTTCATCTCATTTGAAGGGTTGAAACTTCTGGTGTGAACAGGTTTCAGTCCCAGAATAGGGTGACTTCCCAGCTGGAAGGGGGTCTTTGGAGAGCTCTCGGGAACAGTCCCAAGAATGGAGGAGAAGGCAGTAAAGAAACCTCCTTCTTTGGACCCAGCAGGCACATACTCAGAGGATCTAGAACCACCAAATCAAGAAGAGAGAGCAGAGGCGGAGCCCAGCCTCTTCACTCTGAGGTCAAACCCAAAGCCACAAAGTGGCAGGTGACTCATCAAGGTCACAGACTATAATCTATGTCTCCTGACTTCCATTCCAGCCTCTTCCCACTTTGCCTTTCTGTTAATGGTCTATCTATTGTTTTACTTTTAAATCTTTATCTTGGGGCTTTTTGTCCTTTGGATGTTATCTTGATTAAGCAAATGCCTCGCCCCTCCCCCAGCCCACCACAATCTCTGCCTCGGAGGGTGAGTTACTTGCAGCATCTGGCTAATGAAGATCCTTCTCTGGCCCTGAAGGCCGCTAAAAGCCTCTAAGACCCGGGCCGACTCCTGGAGCGGGGCTTTCCATCCTCAGGTCTGGCTGAACTGGGACAGGGCCCCTTTCTCACCGCCTTTGTTCTCAGCCAACCCTTTGCTCTCCTCCATGGATCCAACACGCCCAGATACCCGACTCCAGTTTTCTGGCAGGTTTGAGGTTAGCTCATTTAGAGTTCAACAATGTTCCATGTCACAGCCCTCCCCATAGCAACACCCCCATGCCTGCAGTGTGAGTCCTCCTCCAGGGGCTGGGCCTCAGATGAAGGCTGCCGGCCTCTGGAATGTGCTCTCTCGGGTCCTAGAGGTGTCGGCGTGCAGAGCAAGCCAGGCCAGGCGGGAGCATGCGCCCGGGAGCCAGCCTCCGCCAGGACAATGGGACTTTTATTTCTGGCCTGGCTCAGCTGGTAGTCTCTCTCCCACTCTCTGTCTTGGTTGGGCTTTGGTTTAAAGTTACCCTTTCAGGATTAGGTTAGTGTTTTCTTTCCCATGCCACCAGGGAAGTTTCTGTTTCCGAAGGGGACCGTACACAGACAGGTCAGTCAGTCACAGGCCTTTGCGGGACCACAAGCATCGCTCTTCAAAGTCTTCTCCAAGTCACCCTGGCACAGCGAGGCCCACCAAACTCGCTCCTTGCCCTGTGGTCCCTGCACATGCAGTTGCAGTGCAGGCTAATCTTTAAATTATTGTTTTCTATTTGGTATATATGTTATTATAACCAATCACCCCAACACCACTACCACCACCTCCACCAAAGATTTTCACAGAAAATTCTGGAAGAATTGCTGGGATGGGTGCGGGGATGTCTGTTTAAGCAGCCATGGCTTTTCTCTTCTCATTTTTATACCTTCAGTCACCAGTCTGACCATCTAGGACACCCAGATCTCCTTTTCTCTGAAACTCAATGAAAAACATGAAAAAATAAATTATTTTTTTTCCCCTTTTAGTCCAACTGAGATGGGCTAGCATTTCTTTTCTTCCTGAAGAAACACTAAGAATGCTGGGGAGGGGGTGGAGGTTGGGAATGCAGAATCTGTTACACCGGTCACGCTCCCAAGGCCTTTCTCTATCCTGAGATCCTTGTCCCAATAGGGCTGGCTTGACCTCACCCCCAGCCATTCTCAAGGCTGTGGAGCTGGCGGCCTATTATTTCATGCTTGGAGAAGCTGTGCCCCATAAACAGCCCCCTCCCCCCCAACCCAGATTATGAGACCTCAGCCTCCACACAGCAGGGTCTTCAAGAAGCTTACCCCCTTGAAGGCCTGCAGTCTGGCGTTCATTTAACCACACACATAGCTATGCCTGTACCTCGTAAGAGTAAGCACATTAGGAACAAGGGGTGACTTCTTTCACTGTACCATTACCTTTTTTATTTTTTTAAGATTTATTTTATTGTTTGAGAGAAGGTAAGAGAATATGAAAAAGAGAGAGAGAGAGAGAAAAGGGGGAGGGCCCAGAGTAGTCTCTATAGTTGTACATCATTAGTTGTGACATGGTTTCATGCCACACAGGTGGATGTGGGGCCACATGGGGTGGGAACTGAACTGGAGGCCTCCTGCATGGGAGGCGAGAACCTTCTCCACCAGGCCCGCTAGACCTCGAGACTGCAAGAGAAGTGCTCAACCGCTGAGCTATCTTGGCATCTCTTAATCCCTTCACTTTTTTTTTTTTTTTTTCCCAGCCTCCCAATCCTCTTTCCTTCTGGCAACCCTCAGTTTGTTCTCTGAATCTGTGAGTACAGACACTATTTTAGATGTGATCTCCGGCAGTGACTTGATACTGTTTAGTAATTCCATCAATGTCGGGCTCTTAATATGTTCTTTCTTAATTTCCAAAAAACTTAGGGGTAATACTTCAGTACCATTGAGTCCTTTTTCTAAGAGAACTGGCTTCAACAAAACTTTATACTACTATAGTCTGAAGTTGAGAAACGGCAAACTCAGTTCACCCGTACCTTGCTTTTGCCTATGGCAGGCAACTCATTGCCTGCTTTTCAACTTTAGGTTTTGTATGACACCTACAAACACATCTTATTTCTTGATTTCATATGTTAACTCTTTAAGTAACATACAAGTAAAAACCCTAAGGACTCCTGAATTGAAAGGAGCACTCACTGAATAGGAGCACTCACCGGCCCTGCTCTGTGTGCCTCAGGTTTTCTCCCCACATCCTTCCACTTGCTTAAAAAAAAACAACCACCACCATGAAATCCCATTATCGACATCTGTTTTCTAATGATGGCTCCAATCATAGTAAGGAAGATTTATTTATTATTACTCTCAACACTGATCTTGATTGGCTAGAAATAACAGAAACAATTCATTCCATAAGGAGACACTGTGGATGACTGCAATGTATCAAGACTCATTTTATAAGTGAAAAGAGAAAAAAGAAAAAAAAAGCAAAGAGCTGGGCAATGACCAGGATGCAGCAATTTGCAAAACAGTGACAAGGGACCCAGAGCCTCTGGAACTGGCTGTCTCAGAGGACTATTAAAGTCTCTGGTTTCTACATGAGTTGCCTGGTCAAAGCCATGCTGGTCACTAACGTTTGATAGAGAGTACCACAGACATGTTCTCTGGGTCCTGCAGCCAAAGTGTCTCTATCCTCGGCTCGGCTCTACTTACAGGGACCTGGCCTCCCTGGATGAGTCCTGTGCCATTCAGGCTGGCCCCAAGGACAAGAAGGTGACTTTCTGAAGATGACTTCCCAGCATCACCTCCTCCTCCTCAGCACATGAGGCACGACTAGGCGGGTTCACTGGTACTTAGTAGACACGAGGAATCCTACTAACAGCTCTGCCCGTGAAATACTGACCTGTGTGCCTGCTCACACAGATCATTTAATTCCTGATTTAGAGCAAGTTTTAGGGAATTTAATAAGAACAATTCCAGAGAACCCCTCAAAGGTGGGTCTGCTCTATATACATTTATTAATTAAAATAACCCATTAAAAGGGATATTGAAAAAATATATAAAGTAGATAGCACCAAAACATGGTTTGAGTTACTTTGCTGACTTCATGAGGTAATTTGGATGATGGAAGACATGCCACCCAAAAAGCAAAATCATCTAGTGAAGTGGTAGAATAAGCCTGCACATTCAAGCCATGACATCCATGCTTCTCGCCAGGAATGCAATTTTCCCCTTTCGAATTATTCATTTCCTTTTTAATAGGTCACGTCTCATTTACCTTGATTTAGCATCAGACTAAGTACAGTTATGTATTTGGTATAGGGGAGGGAGTAGAAGGAAAAAGAACAAGAGAGAACTTTATGTGAAACATGGTGACCCTGTCCTTAAAAATCCAAGTTCATGCAGGTCAAGAGTTGTACCACATCTTTGAAACTTTTTATATTGTGGGAAGAGTATAGAGCTTCCTTATGTTTATATACTTGAAAGAGTAATGAGAAGTATGCTTGAAAATACTGTTTGATGAATAAGGCTTTTGCATGTGTCACTGTGAGGAAGTTTCATAATGCTCATTTCACCACAAAGCCAAGGAGAATATTTAAAAAGAAAACTCCACCGTAAGATGAAAAATAGACCGATTTTACATCTGTCTAGAGGATGAATAAATCACTAAACAAATATTTTAATGGCCTTAAAATGCAATCCAAAAGAGCAATTCCCTGAGGTGGTTCGCTTGAGGCCTCGTTAGAAGGTTTATTTTCTTTGGGCGCATAGATCGTTATATATCTACAATTGCAATTATGATAAATTTACAGGAAAAACATCACATGACCACATCATGTTCAATGGGCATTCTACACAAGATAAGGACTAGAAGTAAAGAATTGAGATGAAGCTGTAATAGCCAGCCTTGATGAAGGAAATGCCAGTCTGAGGTCCCAATTCTGACAGAAACTGTAGGTTACCTTTTTTAAAAATCCCTCTAGAACCTGACTGCTTTCCACTATATTACTCCTTGTGCCACGGTTCCTGTTGTACTTACAAGTCCATAAAGTAAATACAGCACTCAGCAAATACCTTGTAAATAAATAAACAGTGAGCCTAATGTAGTTCTTAACATTCTAATAACATTTCTTATAGCATTCTTTTTATTTTTCCCCCAACTAACCATTGGCCTAGTGGTTAGAGATCACTTGATGAAATGTTAGAAAATTAGCATGATCTTCGAGGTGGTAAAACCTTCCTAAACTTTGGTTTCTCTTACAATAAAAATGTTAACATTTTTTTTCCACGTATTAAAGTGCTTTAAACATTTTAAGCAAGGTCTAAAAAAATCTTATTTTTAACTAAAAAAATCAGTACAAACTTGCCTCACCAAGTTGAACACAGAAATAAGTAAATTATGCAAAATGTGGAGATATTCTTACTGAAAGTCAGTTTCAGTCCTCAGAGGTAACCGTCATAAACAGTGCAAGGTGTACTCTTTCAGTGGTTGTATTCTATGTTCTTCTAGATGCAGAGATTTCTTTTTTTAATGTTAAGCAAAAAAAAAAAAAAAATGTTTTTCCATTTGCTTTTCTCTTAGATTCATGTGATAGAACAGGGTCCAGGCCAGCCTTCTAAGAGAAGGATCTCTTTCATTCATTAATCCATGCAACAGACATTTCCTGAGCCGTCACTGTGGGCCTGGCACTGTTGCAGGCATGGGGCGTACAGCAAGGGGTCCTTGCTTCTGTGGCCAAGCTCCCTGGATTAGTACTCAGGGTCTCACTGTGAATGTTTGTCACCTATCTCTTGAACCTTTGGGAACACACATTTTAGTTACGACGAGCAACATGTGATTGCAAACCTTCCTCGGGAGTTCTGAGGGCTAAGCTATAAAATTGAATTAAACCAAATATATTAGCTAATAGAGCTTTATGACATACATTTTCTATAATTTCATTGAAACCAAAAGTTATTTTTATCTTTGAGCTTACACTAGAAAGTATTTTGTCTTCCTGTTGTTTCATTTGGGGATCGCTGACATGCAATACAGTGTAACTGTAGCTCTTTGGAATCCCCCTTTTACCACCAAGTTATGCCTAAATCATACCACCAACCGCAAGAAAAAGCATTCCTCAGGAGGGATCAAGCCTGTTCTCATACGCTGCAAAGAAACTGCTGTCCTGGCTTAGCTAATACTCCGGAATGGGAATGTTCAAGTATAATGTTTTAAAGAAAAAGGATAAATGCCTTCTAGATTTTTCTTGTTTTGTGTGTTTCCACGACTAGGGCAAAAAGTGTGTGCCCCCAAATGCGCGTGCATGCTCTCTCTCTCACATGCACACACTTAAATCCTTGATTGTCAGGAGTATAAACTCGGAACCCTGGGGTCAGCACCAGTTAGTCACTGCCCCAGGCTCCCGTTGCTTTCTCCAAGCAGTGAAAGCAAACCCTGTAGTAAGAAAAATGTCTGGGAGGCCATTTCTTAATGCGATCTCCCTCCCACACACCTGACTGGTTATGAGTCCCTCTCCAGAGCCTGCTGGCTGGTTAATCCACCCTCCAGGTCTCTCATGAGCACCCAGAGTCAACCCGCTGCCCTGCACAGAGGTCTGATTGAGGCTCAGCTCTGACTAGCTGGCTGCCTTGCCAGGGTGACATTTGTAACTGCCCGCTGACCTGGCTTGGCCCACTGTAGACTGTGTGGGTATTTGTGAGGTCCCTGGTGAGAACACCTCTGCCCAATTCTCAACCTTGGGCAAGAACTTTTTGAGCCCTGGCTGCTGAAATGAATTTCCCAGAGGACAAAGAGGCATTGGCTGGGGCCTGTCAATGAATGAATGCCTCCTAGGTGAAGGGAGCAATTTCTCAGCCCTGTTGGGGCTGGGCTGAGGTTGGCTGAGCAGCCTGTCGGGAGAGGGAGGGGGCTCCGTGTTGGGAAGAGGCAGTCCAGCATGGGCCAGGCGTGTCCCTGCATGTCCTTGCTGAGTGTGCCAAACTGTAAGGCTAACCGTCCTCTGACCTGGAGCCATTTCTTTCGCCATAGCCAGTCATGTGGACAATTAAGCAGTTTGAGATTGATCTGCCCAACAAGAAGGTTCACATTGACCCTGAGCACAGTGTAGACACATTACGGAAGACACTGAGGAAACAGGGAAGTTCTTTGCCTGCCTCAGCCCCAAGCTGCAAAGGCCTGGGCCCCTGGTCCACAGGATGGACCCAAGTGGGCAGGACACCCATCTTTTCCTGCACTCCAGACAGATCTGGAACCTGGCCACCCTGCTGAACAATGGGAGTTCCTCCAGAGACCCTCACGTGCCCTGCTCCTCCCTAGCCTCCCAGCAATAAAGTCGAGCATCTTTTGTTTGAAAAAAATCAAAATTAAAAAACAACAACACATAAAATTAGCATGGATGTCAGCAACAATTGGGGATAATATTCACATGGTTTAATGATTATACCCACTGACATATATCTTCAGATTAAAAAGTCCTAGTAAGGTCACATTCCTTACCCATGACTCCTCACAGCCCTGTCTCTCTTCCAGGAAGGAGGCTCCTATGTTTCACTCACCCACCCCCATTTACAAAATCTGTCCTGTGAGACCCACCCCACCTGTGGGGGCCGTGAGCAGTTGTCCAGCTGTTTTCTTCTCCCTGTATACCCTCCACCTCTGCCACCAGCTGTACCAATGGCTTGAAGCTCTAGAACATGGGTTTGCCAAGTTCAGACAACTTTCGTATGGAAGTGCCTGGCTGATTTACTGCTGCCTCCTCCACCCCCACCCCCACCCCCAACCAGACACAAGGCTCTGAACAGCTTGGGTCACTCCACCCAGCTTTCCATCTGCAACTTGTAAGTAGAGGGTCTTTTAATGACAGATTTTGTAGGGACAATACAAATTGGCTGATACCAGCCTCCTCATGAGAACACAACCATGTATGGTTAATGTAAGCATAGTGTGAACAATCATAAGGGAGTTTTCTGCTATCAGTTCCTAATTCTCCCCTCTTTTCAAAAAATGGAACTGGTGAAAACCACTACCCACTGTGGTAGTGGCTGGCAAGGTGGCTTCCAATGATCCTTCCCTCCTGGTCTTCACACCTATGCACGGTTCCCTTACACATCGGAACTATGAGTCTGTGTGACCAGTAGAACACGGCAGAAGTGATGGTATATCAGTTTCACAATTAGGATATAAAAGGTACAGAGGCCCCAGCTCCCAATCATCATTCTGGGAGAAGCAAGCCATCAGCCATGCGCGAGGACTTTCTGTGGAGAAACCCACGTGGTAAGGAACCCGGGCCTCCAGCCAACAGCCGTATGAATACACCTCGTCGGAAGTGGATCTTCCAGCTGCAGCCAATGCCTTGACTACAACCTCATAGGGGAACCCAAGACAGAAGCACCCGCTAAACTGCTCTTGAATTTCTGTCCTACAGAAACTGAGATAAGAACAGTTAGCTATTGTAAGCCATTAAATTTTAAGGGCAATTTGTCACATAGCAGTAGGTAACTAATATAACCAGGAAAGGTGACCAGTTCCGACTTATTCCTCCTCTGGATGTCTTAGGTCAGCTAACCCTCTCATACCTTGCTGCTCTTGCTATAGGTGGGCCTTGAGGTGGGAGTGTCTTTGTAGCAGGAACCTCACAACTGTCCTTAGCCTCAGTCCATGACTTGTACAATGCATACTGTAAGAAGAGATAAAATGCAAATCACTAATAAAGATGTGAAAAAATAACCATTATATTTTAACTGGCAACTAAAGATGAGTAAATACAAATATGAGATTCTACTTTTTTACTTATCAAAATAGTCTGGTTTCTAAAAAAGAACTGTAAGATTATAAATTTGTCTTGTTTTGAGTCACTAAAAAATAGATTTAAAAAATGTTCATCCTGGGTGGTTCAATGTTTCTGAAATGTATTATAAGAACATAAAAATTTTTTATACTCGGGGAAGCTGGGATGACTTAGCAAGTGAAGTGCTCGCTTTGTAGCCCCAGGGACCAAGGATCAAATCCCAGCCTGTGTGGACTCATATAGGTGACCAGATTTTAACATTGGTAAAGCAGGACACCATTGACCGGTGGGGGTGGGGGGGAGGTGGGGAGTTCTTGATTAAAAATTTAGTCTATCTCCCACCGTTCCCTAGCTTGTTGTGCATTCTTTCCAAAAATAGGGTTTTTAAAACGCCGTGGCACGCTAGGCAATTGTTAAAAATCGGGACTGTCCCGCCAAAAGCGGGATGTCTGGTCACCATATCATATGCTGAACTGAGGTGTGCTTCCCATGTGGCAGGCCTCCAGTTTGGTTCTCGCCTCTCTACTCCCCAGTTCAACCCCTGGCTTGTGGGGGCGTGCCTCCCATGTGAGAGGCCCCCAGCCCAGTTCCTGCCCTGCGTGGCCTCCACCCACCTGTGTGGAATGAAACCATGTCAAAAACTGATGATGTACAACTATGGAGACTGCTCTGGGCCCTCCCTCTTCTCCCTATCTCTCTCTGTCTCTGACAAAAACAAAATAAATCTTTAAAAGAAAATTTTTTTCATACTCTTTGATGCACAGTGTTACACTTCAAGGAACAGATCCTTTGAAAGCAATCAGAAATGCAGATAGAAATTTATAGCTAAAGATGTTCAGTGCAGCATTTACAGTAGCACAACATTGGACACCTTTGTTCTATGATAGAGGATTTGTTTGTTTGGATTTAAATTATGGTACATCCATTTCATTTGAAGTTGCATTGCTATTGAAAACCAGGATTATAAAGTTTTTTATTATGTGGGCAATTGGTTAAATAGAAATGCAAAATACAAATTTATAAATGAATATACTTTCAACTCTAGAAATATATAAACATACATGAATCAAAGACTGGAGAGAAATATACTAAAATATCAGCATCACTTATTATTTAAATGATTTCTCCCAGGCAAGAATTGGGATAATTCCTTTCTTCTTTATATGTCCCAATTTCCACATCCATACATTATTCATAGTTTCATAATCAGAAAACAAAATGTTTAAAAATTGCAAATGTGTGAAAAATATCATTTCTTAAAGTTGCCATTGCATCACCCTTTAACAGTGAACCGCAATATTTTGGGTGATTTGTGAATGATTCACATCAAAAGCCCTGGCCACTTAAGCCTCACACTTCATTGTTTTCAGGGAGGGAGGTCTAATGAATTAGACTGTGGATTAGGAAGGAAGTGACCACGAGCCCAGGACTCTGGGAAGGAGATGGTCCACTGTAGCGTTCACGGTGTGACAACCAAGCGCCCCGGGTGCGGGGTTCTGAAGGAAGCCCTGTGAACTCGGGATTCTGTTTCCTTTACTTAGAGATGGAAGTGGGAAGATAGAATGTAATTACAAAAAGTTGCTCACTGACTGAAAAATACTCAAATTACTGACAGCTTAAAGTAATCAACGCTACGAAAGTCATAATTATCCCAATACTGTAAAGGTTTGGGGTTGGTTTTTTTTTTTTAAAAAAAAAAAGCTCTTCCAATCTGTGTCTTTCTGTCTGGATTTCTCTGGTTACATAACTAGAAAAGGGCCTGCTCAGGAATGAATCACAGATGGTTCTGCTCAGTGTTTGCTTTGAAGTCAGTTCAACTTGATTTATCTGGTCCAGGGTTTGAGGATGGGGTAGAAGAATCCAGCGACGTAACAGCGTCCGGGCCCCAAATGAGGGACAGAGTATTTGATTCCTGGGCACAGTGCATGAGAAGAGAGTTTGCCCTTCTGGGGTGTTGACTCTGATCCGGGCTACTTGGTCGAGAGGGCTGGAGGGTGTTGCTTCCTGACCTGCTTGCCCTGGGCCCCTGGGAATGACTGAGGCTGCTCCTTGACCTGCTGTGTGACCTTAGGTCGCTATGGGTGAACCAGGCTTGGCCTGACTGGTCCCTTCCAACCAGGGAGGCGTCAGACCACTGTTCACTGGGTAAGGTCAAGAAGGGCCCCTGGTTTCAGCCTCCACTGTGGGCCTGGGTATTTATAGCTTCTTGTCCTGTTCATTTTCTTTCAGGTGGTTAATTATATCATTCTCTCTCCAGTTTTTTGAAAGGAAGAATTAACTCAAGAAGCTCGAGTGTCAAATATTTGTGGAGGGCAGAGTGAGGTGACCACGGGAGGCAGCGAAAGTGAAAAGGTATCACTGAGAGTTGAAGAACAATGAAGACCAGCACCAGGAAGGCACTAGGAGTCGTCCAGTCCAGTTCAGGGGCTGCAGACCCAGACACCACAGGGACATAGCAGGTACCGCAGGGTGGGAACTGTGCTATTATTTGCATGGATACAGGGGCTGGGAGCGCAAAATGCACATCTTTCCTACTGGCATGCAAAATAAAAACTTGTGGTAATAATTTGTAGGCCAAAGAAAACACAACTGCGGGCTGGATGAGCCAAGTGTCAGCCATTTGACATTCTCTTGGGATCCCGACCCTTCGATGTACAGACAGTAAGTGTGTCCAGGAATTCGGTTAGTGGCCAGCTGGAGCTGGTCCTGGAACCCAGGTCTTCTGGCTCCCTGGCCAGGGGCCTTCTGGTCTAAATCTCTGCTGAGAAACTGCCTCCATGGCAGCCTCTGCTCCCTCTTAGGGGCCATGATAATAGTTTGACCACCAAAAAGTACCCCATCGGCCCTACCTTGTTCCAGGAAATGGCCAGCCTCCAAAAACCCTCCACACCTCACATCAACCTTTTGAACTTTCCCCAAGCTCTTCACTTGCCCCCTGGGGCTGCCAATCAAGAACTGCCATGCAGACCCAAAGACCAATTAGAAAGTCTCCCTGCGTCTGAAACTCCCACCTTAGCAGATGCTTGTCCATCAGAGACTGTCTCAGTAATTTCCTCTTTTTTACTCCACGAAGCTCCTGTCTTTTCTAATACTTTTCAATCTCTAGAAACAGAAGGGACTTGCAGAGGGTTCCCTCCCTAAGATTTTATGCATTAACAGCCTGTGTTCATTTTATCTGGGCCTAGTTTTGCTTTTGTCACTGCATATTTGAGAGGACTGCCGCTCTCTGAGACTTTGTCCCACGTGCTTCCATTCCTGGCCGAGTAGATCTGATCGTTGGCCCCTCACCAGCAATCTTTCACTAGCTTTCCCACCAGCCCAGGTTCCTAGCCTGGCAGCAGGCGATCTCTGTTCCCCAGCCCTGGAGCTGCAGATGAGGCGCCCAAGCCCACAGGAACCTGGGAACCTGCCTGTGTGCCCCCACCCCCACCCCGGGGGCTCCTCTATAAGGGGTTCTCCGCAGCCCCACCCACCTGCACTGCCTAGGCTCCCCACCCTCCCCCACCTCTTTGCCACCCAGACCTCCCTAGAGACCTGCGATATTTCGAGTCACAAAATCTCTGCACTGCTGTTTTGAATATTTACTCTGTGGCTCCAAGTTTGAGCAACAGCCTTAGGGACCAAGACCCCTCATCCCTTCTCCCCTGTGAGAATCTGCTAAAGGCCATCATTACAATCAATTATCAAGCGCATACTATTCCCTAGGCATAGAGCGAAGCCCCTTACATGCTTCCTCTCGTTTAATTCTCATAAAAATCTTATGAGGTAGGCCTTCTTATGCACTTCGTGCCAGTAATGAAATGGAGGGTCAGAGAGGTTTAGCAGGTTGCCCAGGGTCACACAGAGGCAGAATTCAGATTTGAACCCAGGATGAAGCTGGGCTCTTGACCACCTTGCTATATGGCATGTCTTGCCTGTCAATGGGGGTGTCAGCCTCTCCCCTGCCTCCATCCCACATCACAGACCCTTTGTGGACAGCTGACGTGGGAGAGGTCCTTCTACTGCTGTGTGGGCAAAGTGGTTCTGGGTTCCCACGTGGTCTCCACCAACACCAAGGTGAGGGTGGCCTCCTTACCTCTGGCAACTGTGAAAGTCCTGACTCTGTCCCAGGCCTCTTCTGACATCACCCCAGTAGGAAAGAGGAGGGGTCCCTGATTATTGCTGGGTGAGGGTAAAAGTCCAGGTGGTCTCTACCTGACACCACAGGGAGGGAGTGGGGCCTCACTACCCATGGGTGGGGACAACAGTCCTGGCTCTCTGGCCTTCTCTGACTCCATTGTGGTCGGGTGGTAGGATGCCTTGTTACAGTCTTGTGAGGCTGGGAGTCTAGGCCTTTGCTGGCAGGGGTGAGATAAGGCCAGTTTTTTCTGTGATGTTTGGCTGGAGTAGAGTGATTATGACCTAAGTTTTCTGTTTTGCTAGGATGTATCTTTCCTAGCCCTGTGGCTCGAAAGAGCAGGCTTTTGTTGGGGCTTTTCATGTCAGCACCTGGTGGCATTTCTTGGGTGCCAGCTTTGTCAGCTCCAAACCTGGGATATATGAGGCAATAAGGGGACTCATCTTCATCTCATTCCTTGGTCCTCGTGTCCCGAGCTGATCTGCCCTCTTTTCTCCATCTTTCAGTCTTCTTGTGCTTGTTTTATATATAATGCCCAGGGTTGTTAGCTGTATTTAGTGGCAGGAATCGGGAATAATATGTCTATTCCACTTTCCCTGAGGATGAAGTTACTCATTCTTCATTTTAAAGTAAATAGTATAACTCAGAATTTCACTGCAAGGCTTGGAAAATCCTACTGCTAAGAAACAGTCATGATTTTATAGGAACCCATAAAAGCTGATGTTCAGGGGCCAAAACTAACTTTTCTAATAAAGAGAGACTTTATATAAAGTTTTCACTCAATGTTATTGCTTTCTTTGGGGGACCCTTTTCGACTTGTGATAGCTATGACATGTCATAAAAAGAATATTAAAAGTGCCATGTTGTCACTGTGCTTTAAGTGATTTGATGATAAGTGAAAGGGGTTTTATTATATTTAGTAGCACTTGGAGGTTTTAGGAGGACCCTATTGCCTGGTTGCTTTGAGTCAGAAGGTAAGTTATTCTAGGCCAAGAGCTATACCTGAGGGGTCTGCTTAGACTCTCAGTCAATTACATCACTGATATGTTTGCATGTCAGGAATGCATAAGGCGAGTTTCAAAAGGTGGAAAAAAGGTCCCCAGGTCACCTCCATGTAGAACTGTTTACATTAGGTTCAGGGTAGAAATAAACAGACGGACTAGATAACTTAACGCGCCTCCCAAATAAAGTATGTTTCATAAAGGGAAAGTGATGATCAGGAAGTCAGGCCACATTCTGAGACTCCAAAAAAATTACTTCAGAAAGGATCCTATTACTTCTTGCAAGCTGCAAAATAGCACCATCTTTATTGGAAAGGCCCCTTTTCCACCTTAAAAAAAAAACCACTCAGGGACTTGCTGGGGTGAGACTCCGACTTGGGTGATGAAGGCACAGACATCGCATGGAACAGTCCACGTTTTGCTGGTGTTGAAGTGTTCTGCTGGTATTGTTTCAGTCCAAGGGCACTGCAGACTTGAGCAATGGGTAGGAGTCTTGGAAGCAGGGAGAGGTAAGGACAATGAAAACACAACCCAGTGTTCTTCACCAGTATGGAAAGCAACTCTCTTTGACACACATCAATTTTCTTTCCCAAACAGTCCTGACAGAGCCTTTTAGTGTCAACTAGCTATTCCCAGAGAGTGCCCATGTCCCTTTAAAGATCATTGTTTTCTTATGCCAATATGCATACTACCAGCAAAGATCTCACTACTCAGAAACAAAATCATTCAGCGCTGTTCAGCCTCGGAGAACTTGAATCTGGCTTTATTTCATGGGGCTCAATTTTCCACATCTTATGTAATGTTACATTTTGGAAATGCATGAAACATAAATGTCTCAGTTCTAAATTCCCATAGACACCTCTACAATGGCATATATGAGTATAAAGGACTTAAAGATATGCACACGAAGCAGATAGTCTTGCTAGCTAGAGCCTTTCCTTCAAGATCTAACACATAGCTTCCTGGCCAGGATCAAGCAGTCAAACCAAATGAGAACATGGACATTCCAATAGTTGACGAGCAAGACTATATTCAGAGGTAACATTTATAAAACCTGACTTTAGTTTTCATTTAGCGTCTCCAGAGGGAGGTGAGTATTCTTCACATTTTTGAAGAGACTATAAAAATACTACGGTACTTCAAATAACATACTCTCCATCCTTAAGGAGTCAGACCGCAATGCAAGCAATGATATAAAGAAGAGGCATCTACCGTAGGCAGACTTAAAGGAAGGGAACAATCAGTCAGCAAACAATACATGGGTTGTTTTTATGGCATAGTGCTAGAAACTATAAGAAGAGAGAAATGAACCAAATGGTACTCTGTGCAAAATGAATACGATTTCCCGAGTCACCGCACCCACGGTGACTGAATAGTCCTTTCGTGATCCAAAGCACCATGGATGCAGGCTGAAGTGGTAGGTAAAGCATAGCTTTAGGGCGAGCAAGATTCAAACCTGTTTGAATCCCAAGTCCAATACACTGAAAGCTTCACTCTGTGGACTCCTCTTAGGGGAATTTGGCATCTCAAATGTTAGAATCTTTTATTAGGGCTTGAGATGGAGGGGAAGGAGTTCCAAAAGCTTTCCATCATCCACCTGCCCTCACCAATTTCCCCCAATTCTGAATCAATTCTGGACTAACTGTGATGTGGCGCAGGAGATAGAGAACAGAAAGTAGAGGATGAGCTGGCTCGCTTCCCTGAGCCATTAACTAGCCATGTGACAGAAGTGCAAATATTTGGCACTCAAACAATTGTTAAACTGTAAAATTGGGACCATTCTGCCTTGCCCATGTTGTAGGGTTTTTATGAAGATTGAATGAGGCCATTCCTATAAAAACTCTTTGAGGTTGTAAAATACCACACAGATGTAAGGAATTAATACCCACCATTCCAGGACTAGGAAGGAAGTAGCAAAGAGAGAGAAGAAATGGAAAGGATGAAAGAGAGTGGGGGGTGGGGTAGGCAGTTGGATTTGAAAGCAATCTGAAGTCACTCTGAGGTGGAGAACCAGGACTGCAAGGACTTGAGGGCCACTTCCCACTAAGCCTGACAGTCTGTCAGTGACTGCTCTTTAAGACCTACTTGAAGATATTCTATCTTGGGGTATTAGAGAAAGAAATGACAGTCATATAAATGACGGAATGCCACAGAGCTAGCGTTTCAAAGGGCGTGATTCACAGAGACTGTTAAGGACATAGGGAGATGCTTAAAACAAATTAAACCATTTTTGAAATAAATTAATAAGGATCTTAACTTGGTAAATCAATCAATCAATCGATCAATAATAGATAGATAATAGATAGATGATATAGATAGATAGATAGATAGATAAGCAAGCAAGCAAGCAAACATATAAAAGCAAGGAAAAAACATTGAGAGGCGAGAGAACAATAACTTAACAGTAACACATTATTATAAGTAATACTATAAGTAATCTTTTTGTCTTAATTATACCCATATATGTTTTATATAATCTTCAATGCATAAATATGGCTTTTATAACTGGAAATATATCTGTGTGAATGTAGATATTCTCTTCTTCTCTGGTTCTTGCATATCCCTTCTGGGAACTGATTTAGATCCAAATCAGTTGTTCCAAGAACCAAGTCACCAGAAATCAAATCAGATGATCCACCCAAGTCCAAACTGGCAAAATGAGACCCGTAATTCAGCTTTCAGATTTTATCAGCTCAAAGGCTAGATCAAGCTGTTTCCCCTCTTATCCCAGAAGCTGGACGCCTGAGTTCCAGTCACAGTTCTAGTAGCTGTGTGCCCTCAGACATGTTGCTGTCCCTCGCTGGGCCTCCCTCCTCCTCTATCAAATGAAGAAGTAGGACTCTGAGGTTCTGGGATGACCTGGGCCATTTCTATACCAGTCACCCCCTCTCCTGGGTTTTCCTTTGTGTGTATTTGTTCCATTTCACTCCCCTTGACAGTTTGTTGCTGGGGAAAGAAGTGAAGCTGAATGAGCCTTCCAAGTCTTTGTTGACACTTGTAACTGCAGGCTGAAGGCCTGGCTGTCTGGAGTGCAGGGTTCTGCTTGTCTGGGGAGGCAATAGGCCCGAGTCGGCCCTGCTCCCCCTCCCTAACCTGGGCTGGTATCAGGACAGACACCAACACTGGGTTGACACGGGACATAATTTTTCATCTGAAAAGGCAGGCATGAGCACAAGTCCTCTTTTCTCTGAGCGAGTTTGAGTGCTTTGGGGTTTGTGTCTGTGTCTGACAGAGCTGGTCTTGGGGAAGACCTGGCATCTGTGACCAAAGGGTCAGTCTCCTTCCTTCTCCAGGGTGAAGGCAGCACACATTGTTCTCATCAGGGAGCCACAGCTCGGCATGACCCCAGAGCTCCCGGCGGCCTGAGGGGGCCCCCAGTTCCCCTGTGCCCCAGTCACAGTGCTCACAGCCACCGCGAGCCTCATGCCTCACTTCTCCCCAGCTCCAGCCTCCTTTCAAAGGCCCTTTATTAAGCCACCAACTATTTGCTGTCGAGACATTTGGGATGAAATCATTGTGTTAAACAAATAAACGCAGCTTCGTCCAGATTTCTGCTCTGGGAGCAGAGAGTAAGAAAATAATTTCTGTCTGCTCGTCACAAAAGCGGCTGGAAAGGCCCAAAGAAAAATATTATTTTTACTCCATTGTGTGAAATATTGTCCTGGAGGATCTGACGCACTGAGCGTTTGAAGAGTTTGTGCTGGCAGGTTTCAGGGGTCCCCCGGGCCGGCCCCCTGGGGTTGTTTTCTGCATTAATAAACTTAGCATGATGTGTGTTAAAAGGAACATTCTGTTTGCTTTGTAAATAAGGGATGTCAAACAAGAAGCAGAGGCCTTGCAGACACTAGGTGAGGTGTTCTCAGAGCCTGGAGCGGGAGGCAGGGAGGGACAGGCACCCTGGACAAATGGGCATTGCGGGGCTCCCTGAATGGAGTGGAGGCCTTGTTGGGAAAACAAATCAGGCTGTTTGAGTCCAAACCAGACCATTTCCTCACTGAGCCTGGTGGGAAAGCTGCACACTTTGCCCTGAACCAGCAGGATACGGGCTTGGGAAGGAAAGTTCTCAAGTGTCTGTCAGCTGTGTGTGGGGGTGGGGGGTGCTGGCGCCTGACAGAGGCGCTTCCCAACCCCACACCCCCATGCAGCCCTCCTGGAAAAGCTTTATTGGTGTGTGGAAATCTCCCGGAGTGGGTGGGCAGGGAGCGGCCGAGGTGAGCGCCAGGTCTTCGGGAATGATGCCCTGACTATTGCTTGCTCTGTATCTCTCGTAGGCCTTTCTCAGATGGCACACGGCAGCCCCTCGGTCAAATTCCTGGCAGGCCCTCGGGACACTGACATCGTGGGAGACACATCACCCTGCCTCGGCGGGGAGCCCGAAGGAGCCAGGGCAGGATGTATTCCAGCTCGGACTCGAGTATGTGCTATTTTCACAGGTGCCTCCCTGGGGCCCCACAGACCCCTCCATTGTCCTAGCCTATGGCATTGAAGGCGCCCGACCTCCCAGGTGCTTCCATAGCCACCCTCTGCCCTGCGGCCTCTTCCCTCGCTTCCTAAACGCTCCATTCCCCTCCGCGGGCCTGGAGGGCTCTGGACCTCCATTGCTAGTCTAAGAAGTCCTGGTTCTCTCCTGCTCTGTTTCATTTCTTGAAACTTCAGAGGAAGGTGATGGCAGGGAGCGTGAGTTCTGCTCTGTGAGACTCACCAACGGTCAGGGCCGTGAGGGAGGAGACACGGAGACCAGGGGGCCTGCACCCTGAGCCCCATTCGGACCACCCGCAGAACTTTCACAAGTTCTGGTTCCTGAGCCCACACTCCAGTGGTTCTGCTTCAGTTACTTTGCGGTGATGCTCAAACCTCAAAACATTTTGAAGTTTTGGGGACTCCAGTGGTGGGTGATTCCACTGCAGCCACCAGTGACACTGTGGTCTGGCCTCAGAGGCTCATGTCGTGGAGCTTCTGTGTCCGAGGTCCCTCTATTAGCTTCCTGGGGCTGCTGCAACGAATGACCACAAACCGGGCGGCTGAAACAACGGACGTTTCTCTCTCAGGTCCGGAGGCCGGAAGTTCAACACGGAAGTGATGGCAGGGAGGCACCTTCTGGAGACACCAGGAAGCATCCTTCCAGGCCTCTTCCAGTTTCTAGTGGCTGCTGGGGCCACCTTGGCTTGTGGCCACATCTCGCCCTGCTCCATCTTCACATCCATCACTTCCTCCTCTGTGAGGCTCTGTGTCCTCCTCGTCCATCTGTGTATTTATTTCCCTTTGTGTCTTTCTTATGAGGACATTGTGATGACATGTAGGTTCCATCTAGAAAAACCAGGACCAGCTCCTCCTCTTAGAATCACTAATCACATCTTTTGCAATATTCTTGTATATTCTTCTACCATATAAGGCAGTACGCACAGGTTACAAGGATTAGGACACGGACGCACCTTGTTGGGAGGCCACCGTTCACGCCACTGCACTCGGCCGGTGGCAGAGTTGGACTAGAACCTGGGTTTTTTTGACTTGTCACAGAACATGCCTGCTGCTACACACGTTCCTTAAAGCCATCTAATTAGAACTTATATTCAGGGTTTTGCAGTCAGCAGACCCAAGTTCAAATACCATCACTTATTTATTTACCACTGGTTCCTTGTCTATAAACTGGAAATAATTACATAGCCTTGTTTGAAGGTTTAAATGAGACAATATATGTAAAGCACTTAGCAGGACCAGGCACAGTGATAATTATCAATAATATTATTGGCCCAGTTGTATTATTCTTTTCCCTCAGATTTCCCATCCTGCTCTGTAGTTGTCTTAGTCTGTTTGGGCTGCTTTAACTAAACACCAGAGACTAGAGGGCGTATAAGCAATAAACATGTGTTTTTCACAGTTCGGGAGCCTGGAAAGTCCCAAATCATGGTGCTGGCAGACCTGGTTTAGGGTGAGGTTTTCCTGGTTCATAGACACCTGTCTTTTAGCTGTTCTCACAGGGTGAAAGGGGGCAAAGGAGCTTTCTTTGCCCTTGTTTTTATAAGGACACTAATCCCATTCACGAGGGCTCCACCTTCATGACCCCATCACCTCCCAAAGGCCCCACCTCCTCATACTGTAGCTTTGGGAGTTAGGTTTCAACATATGAATTTTGGGGGAACATGAACATTCAGACCATCACAGTAGTCAATTTCCTTTCCACTCCCAGCCCTGGCAACCAATGCCTTTTCCAGAACGTCCTATAAATAAAACGGTTCACTCCGCAGAGTTTTGAGATTGGCTCCCGTCTCTTAGCATAATGCATTGAGATTCATGTATGTTACTAGGAATATCAGTAATTTGCTCCTTTTTATTTCTGAATATAATTGTATTTATGGAATTATTTGTATTATTTGTATGTTTATTTTTTCACCAGTTGAAGGACATGATTTTTCCACAGGATTTGGAGATCATAAATAAAGCCACTATAAGAATTCACGTTTGACATGGACATAAGTTTTCATTTCACTTGCATAAGTATGTGGGACAGGGATGGCTGCACCATATGGTAAGTGTATGTTGAACTTTATTCAAAACTGCTAAACTGTTTTCCAAAGCAGCTTGCCATTTTGCATTCCTACCGCAATGGACGCGAGTGCCATACATACTTGCCGGCATTTGGCATTGTCAAAGATGTGTGTCTTATTTAGATGACTAAAAAGTTGAGCCAGAATTTGAACTCAGATCCCTAGAAAGTCCCACACTAGGGTTAGCCCAGTGTTTTAACATGCATGAATCCCATTTCCTTCTCACAGCTCCATGGTAGTCAAATAATATCAAATCTCAATTAAAAATAGGCACAGGGTTTGAATAGATATTTCCTCAAATAAGGTATACAAATGATGAATAAGCACATGGAAGGGTGTTTCATTCAATATTATTATCATCAGAGAAATGCAACTCAAAGCCACAACAAGATATCTCTTCACAGTCACCAGGATAACTGTAATTAAAAAAGAAACAAACAGAAAATAACAAGTATTGGTGAGGATGAAGAGAAATTGCACCCCTCATATATTGCTAGTAGGAGTGTAAAATGATGCACTCACTTTGGAAAACGCAATGGAAGTTCCTCCTGAGTTACTATATGACTCAACAATTCCCACTCCTAGCTTTGTATATACCCAAAAGAACTGAAAATTTATCTTCACACCAAAACTTGTATGCAAATGTTCATGGTAGCGGTATCCGTGAGAGCCAAAAAGTGGAACAACCCCAATATCCATCAACTAATGAGTGGATAAACAAAATGTAGGATATCCATATATGACTATTGCGACTATTGCTCCACCATAAAAAGGAATAAAATACAGATACGTGCTATCACATGGATGAACTTTGAAAACATCATGCTAAGTGAAAGAAGCCAGACGCAAAAGGCCACACATTACATGATTCCATTTATAGGAAACATTCAGCATAAGCAAATCCATAGAGGCAGAAAGTAGATTAGGGTTTGCAAGAGGCAGGGGGGAGGGGGAGTGGAGCAGTGGGTATGGGGTTTCTTCTGTGGGTAATGCAAACGTTCTGGAATTATATAGAGATGAAGATCACTCAACCTTGTGAATATACATACTAAAAACCACTGAATTATACCTTTCAAAGTGTGAACTTTACGATATGTGAATTAAAGCTCAATAAAGCTGTTATTAAAGAAAAAAGTAGCAACACACATACACACAGTCCTATGTGTCAATGTCCTGAGTTGGGGGAAAGTGTTGAGAGAGGAAGACATGACAGGACAAGAACCAAACTTGGGGATGAAAGACCCAACTTCACCCCTTATTTGTTCTATGACCTTGTAAAAGTCCACCTCTAACCCCTTTTGATGCTGTTTCCTCATTTGAAATATAGAGAAAACGATTCCCCTCGAATTGTTGTTGTAGGGGTCACATAAGATAATGTCTATGAAAGCAGCCTATAACCTATAAGTAACATACTGCTTCAATGTTAGTTATTAGCCTAAGGTCTTAAATTTTTCTCTGAAATAGTAATTCTCTTTCCATAAGATTTGAGCCGCTTAAGAGTGACCTGTTCGCTTTTGTAAATTCTGCTCCTTCTCCAGCCCTCGTGCTTCACAGAATTGTTCAGCATAGTAAATACTCCGTAGATTTATTCAACAAGTGAGCAGCAGTGTAGGTCTGGGGCTGTAAACATAAACAAGATTTAACTGTGCCTGCAGGAAGGTCAGTCAAGTGAGGTGGCGGTAGGAGACAGATATTTAAATTTAGAAACATAATAATGCATGTGCACGCAATGATAGTGAGATGAGCAGGAGATCATGTGCATACACCCAACCTTGTCGGTGTGTCTCCTGGAGATAAAAGATGAAGACTTGATGGGTGGAGAATTTGGGTCTCCAACCATTGGGTCCTGTATGATTTCAATAAAAGGAAAGCATTGAACATGGTTCAAAAAACTTTCTAAAGATATATGATGTTGGCTAGTTAAGGAAATAAAAACATCCCTAACGTATGATTGCTAATAGAAAGGGGACTTGAAAAATATAGTCCTGCAGCGAGGGGCCATGCTTAGCTCACTCTCTTTCCTGGTAACCTCTCAATTATTTTGTCTTAAAAACCCTAAGAAAAATACCATGGAATTCCCTCCAATACTGTGTTCAAAGCAAAGCAACAGAGAGGATCGGTCTGTGTATTTTCTAAGTTATTCATAGGGCTCGAGTCCCATGAGGGGGGCATTAGATGCACCCACTTCTATTAGGTCATATGTTGTTCCTAATGGGTTCCTGGAAACCCCGATGTCTTTTCCTAGGACCCCAGGATGTCATGACCAAAAATATACATTTCAAAACCCCTCTACCTCCAAAGAGCTGCTTAAAAGGGGTTTTGCTGCCGCCTTTCATTCTTAATATTGAAATATGTCCATTGATGATTATTTGGCATAGGAAGTTTCGAAACCTTGGTATTTGGAATAACTTGCTAATGTTTTCTTAAATTACATCCTCTTGTGGGCCCATAAAATCCCAACGTTATTACAAATAAATAAATGGAGTTTCTCTTCATGATGTAAACCAGCTTTCAATGAAGTCATTGAGGGGAAGTTTGGTTTGGAGGGAAGCAACGCCTGCCCGGAGCAGGTTGTGCTTGCCCCTTGCAGGGGCTGGAGACGCCAGCCAGCTGCTGCTCGCAGGCAACTCAGGGCAGCAAACTCCTGCGGCTTCATTTCTTGCTTTAACTTCCAGCGGGAAACTCAGTGTTTTTAAATGTCCCTCTTTCCTAACGTCCTCTGCATGTGGGGACCAGTCCTCAGAGCTGGTTGAAGAGAGAGGACATGTCTGTACTCACTGCTCATATCTAAACTTGAAGTCCTGGGGCCATCAACAGTGTGTTGGCACCCCCAGTGCTACTGGCATGTCTTGCCCTAAGTCACAAGGCTGCAGCCTTCCCCAGCCACAATGGAAACACATTATTCAGGATGAAAGGACGGTGGGAGTCAGAGGCTGGCTCCTAGGACAGCAGCAGACTCTGCCAGCCTTGTTGTGGGGGTACTTCTGGGACACATCCCGGGAGGGAGCAGTTCTTCTGGACCCACCTCGGGGGAGTGTTCCACGGGCAGCCTCCTGTGTACCTGCAGGTACCCCGCCCTTCACTATGACAGGCCCCAGAGTATAAGGCAGAGTGCGACCCAGCATTGGTGTGGAAGTAATTACCACTCACATACCCACTTTGGGTCCAGAGAGCCAACATCCACCACCCTCCTTGGCTGGATGATTTCCTTTTCTGCTTCTTTACATATAAGGCAGGCTCTCCTATCTGCAAGACCTCTTTTTCCCACCTCTGTCCCCCCAAAATGATTCTCCTGTGCATGTAGTCGTCCTGCAATCTACTTGTAAAATAAAAATTAGAGCCCGAATCACAGGGGCCCTGCTGCTGATTTTTAGATGATGTGGGCACTGTTGAGCTTCTTCCATTCTTTTCCTTACTCTTATGGTATGAATTGGCACTTTATAAGGGTTTGAAGCCCTGGATTCAGGACCCTGCATTTAGATTGCCTTTAGATTTGCATCTATAGCTAAATGAAAATTAACCTGAGAGCTAGAGAGCCTCAGGCTATCAAGTGGCTGCGGGGGGTGGGGGGGTGGGGGTGGCGAGGGGGAGTCTGGTTGTAAGTGAGGCCTCTGCTACCTGCTATCCTGTTGGTCTGTGACCAAGTTAAAGTGAAAGAATGAAGA
Source organism: Craseonycteris thonglongyai (assembly GCA_004027555.1). NCBI lineage: Eukaryota > Metazoa > Chordata > Mammalia > Chiroptera > Craseonycteridae > Craseonycteris > Craseonycteris thonglongyai. The sequence continues at coordinate 45,484 of PVKE010001364.1, forward strand.
ATCCAAAGTTGTCAGTGCCCCTACTGTCCCCTCATAAATGCCCCTACTATATACTCAATAGACACTAAGAGGCAACACAGAGCAGTGGTTAGGAATAGGGGCCCTGCAGTCAGCAAGACCTTAGCTCAAACCTCTGCTCTCGGAAAACTCACTGACCATTTTGAGCCTCAGTTTGTAGATCCCTAAGACAGGGATCAATACTATCTACGGTACATCAGTGAGTGAAGTGAGCACATTTAAAACAACTGGCACCCAGCAGACACATGAAGAGATGCTTAATGTCACTACTCATCAGAGAAATGCAAATCAAAACCACAATGAGCTACCACCTCACACCTGTCACAGTGGCCATCATCAATAAATCAATGAACAAGTGTTGGTGAAGACATGGAAAAAAGGGAACTGTTATTCACTGTGGGTGGGACTGCAAATTGGTGCAACCACTATGGAAAACAGAATGGAGGTTCCTCAAAAATTAAAAATAGAACTACCTTATGACCCAGCAATTCTACTTCTGGGTGTTTATGCCAAGAAATCCAAAACACAAATTTGAAAACATATATGCACTCTTATGTTCATTGTAGCATTATTTACAATGGCCAATATATTGAAGTAACCTAAGTGCCCATCAATAGGCAAATGGATAAAGAAGAGGTGGTACATATATACAATGGAATATTACTTGGTCATAATAAAGTCTTGTCATTTGTGACAACATGAATGGACCTAGACGTTATTATGCAAAGTGAAGTAAGTCAGACAGAGAAAGACAAATACTGTATGATTTCACATATATGTGGAATCTAAAAGCCAAAATAAATGAATAAACAAAACAGAAATGGGCTTATAGATACGGAGAAGAAACTGATGATTGCCAGATGCGGGAGGATTGGGAGGCTGGATAAAAAAGGTGAAAGGGATCAAGAAGTACAAATGCCATGTCTAAAAATAGTCATAGGAATATAAAGTACAATAATATGATAATAACTATGTGTGGTACCAGGTGGGTAGTAGACTTATTGGAGTGCTCATTTTGCAAGGCATATAAATGTCTAGTCACTATATTGTACACCTGAAACTAGTATATCATATGTCAACTAGAAATTGAAAAATAAATTGTTTTAAAAGCATAAATGTTAAATTAAGAACATAAAACAAATAAGACAATTGGCACATGATAGGCCCTCAGTAATAAGTCGCTAAGGCTCCCTTTACTTCTCAGGAACTGTGGCCTCATGCAATTACCCACACAACTTTCCTTGACTATGAGAAGTACGAGGCAGAGATTTCTGCTTCTTGGATTTGCAACCCATTTCCCTGGTGTCCAGAACAATGTCTGCAACCTGTGAAGCTCTCAACAAAGCAATCAATCAATTCATTCATTTGTACTTCATGCAACAGTCATTAAATATCTACTTTGGTTGCTTCTAGATGGAGCTCAAGAATCACACTGGTTGGTGGGATGGCCACGGCAGAATTTCGCATGCCAGTGGGTCGATGGCACGAGCAGGTCAGGGAGGGCTTCTCACAGAAGCAGGAGTGGAGCTGGGCTTCCTGGGTCCTCTGAGCAGACAGCACCAGGGCAGATCACAGAAGGCCCAGGTACACAGTCTCTTTACAGATCCAGTAAGATCACGTTTGAAGCCCTTGTGATATGATCACAGGTTTTTGAGAAATGACTGGAAAGTCACTATGCAGTCTTTATTTTTCATTCTGATAGTTGGTGTAAATAAATAAAAAAAACTTCATGTCTTAATAAGAGTAAACTGATCTTGAACGCCATAAGCCTGTGACTCACGAATACATTTATTGGCCTTGAAGCTTCCTGGCCCCTTGTCAGTTGTTTCTAGAACATCCTGCCTTGACCTCATCATTCTGGCAGCTGCAAGCCTCTCACTTTCCTTAAGACGTGACTCTTGCCTTTTCCTTTGGCTCTTTGATTTTCCTCCCTTTCCTGATAAGAACATCACTGGGTCCCCAAACTCCACAGGCTGAGCCACAGGGAGAGTTGGGACTCAGTAGGCTGGGGGGTGCCCCTGTACAGTGCCCTGTGCCTCCTGAGGACTGGTCTCCTGCAGGCCTCTCCTCTCCCCATAACCCTCAGTATCACCCTCATTTGCCGGAGAAACAGCCAGAGCTAATCCCACAATGCCCAAATCCATGTTCACTTACCAGCTGTTTAGCCATCACCACAAGAAGCCCAAGATCTCAACTCACCCCTCTCATGAGACCTCATTCTTACAGAGCTCAGTCTATCCCCAAATCTGACCAATTCCCAACCCTGCCAACCCCACTATGTCTCCCCAGGGAGCCCTCTGGAGAGCACAGCCAACCATCAGCAAAATCCCCAATACCTTCTGCCGCTTCTCTGAGCTCATCCGTATCACCTCTGAGGACCCTAATTCCTTGCAGACCCCCAGGGGTCCTGGAGCCCTGACAAATGTCCTCCTTGCTCCTCATTGTCCTTTCCAGAGCACGTCTTTTCTGTTCCTTCCAACATCAGCCTATAGCCTTGTCATCTGTGACCTGCTGGCCTCATCTGTGTTCCCAGAACAGCACCCAGACATACTGTAACTTCTCCCATTCTAGAGATAGATAGATAGATAGATAGATAGATAGATAGATAGATAGATAGATAGATAGAATACAAACAAAAACAGAAACCAATCCAGGTACCGCTGATTCCTTTACTTTCCTTTATAAAAACTCCTCAAAGCATGTGTGTATTCCTGCTGCCTCTAATTCCTTTTCTCCCATTCACTTTCTGTAAATATTAAAAAAAATTTATTAGTAAAGATTTCAATTATATATAAAAAATATTTTAATGATCCCTATAATCACATCACCCAGATTTAACCATTAGAAGCATGGTGCTTATTTGAATCATTTCTTTATTTCCCTTGCTGAAGTATTTTAAAGCGAGTTCCAGATAACATGACATTTCAATCTTAAAAACTTCAAGATGCATCTGTAAAAAAATAAGGAATTTCTTTACATAACTTTAATATTACATCAGAACATGATGTAACAGCATTGTAATGTGTATTATGTGATAATAATTTCTCCTGTTGTCTCTTAAAACCAACCCACTCTGCTTAGGGTTTTTATGCTCACTATTCCACACAGGTTTTTCTTACCTAAGTTGTTCGTGACCATTAAGTCCAACGGCCATTTCTCACTGGTAGGGTGACCAACCATTCCAGTTTCCTTGGGACTGGGGATTTCTTGGAAAATGGGGCATTCTATGCGAAAACCAGGAGAGTCCTGGCAAATGGGGACCCTATTGCTCAGTTCTTACCTTCCTGAGCTTTTCAGGAGCAAATGACAGAGGTGATTACTGCTTTCTTCTACAACAAAATCCTTCTCTTGTCCTCTGGGACTTTGTACCCTCGGTTTCCCCACCTCCTCTAGCCACTGTGCATCTGCCTGACCTTTGAACCTTAGCGTGTCCCAGGGTTCTCTGTCCTCAGTCCTCTTCCCATTGTCCTCACTCTCAAGTCACCGAGGACGTTTAGATTTCCATCTCCAGCCAGACCTCTTACCAGGACAGAAACTCTTGTTTCAACCTATTCCTTGGTATCTTCTCTTGGAAGTCTCAGAGGCATCTCAAAATTAGCAGTCTAAAACCAAACTCTTGTTCTCGCCCCTAAAACTAGCTCTTCTTATGGCCCTCTTTATAACAGTAAATGGCAACTTCATTTTTCTATCTGCTCAGAGTAAAAACCACAGAGTCATCTTTGATGCCTCCCTCCTGCACTCATACACAATCAACTAGCAAATCTATTGAGCCTTCTTTTAAAAATTATTCGCAATAGAACTACTTCTCGCTATCTCTGTTGGCACAATTTGTTGCTCAAATTATTGCAGTAGACTCCTAATTGGTGTCCCTACCCCAGTCAATGATGCTTTCCACCATGCTAAAACACTGTGACTTTTATTTTATGTCCTTCTGTTAGAGTTTGAGGAATGGTAAAATCATGTATTAACAGAGACACAAAAGTGTTTCCCTGTGAATCTACCCCCAGAAGAATATGTTAGGACTATTTTTATGTCTATAAGAGGCATAGGATGTTTTTATAACAAAAAACAATAATTCCACGTGCCGAAATAATTGCTCCGTGTGCCACTTTGGGCACACGTGCCATAGGTTCGCCACCCCCGTGTTAGGTCATAGGTGTAATATTGACTCAATTTTGATGTTTGATTTTACAAAGAATCTAGCCTAGGCTCTGTCTAGAGATCTACAATTAAAGATCAAATTGTCTAGGACTGTGAAATACTACTTTCACATTTTTCCATTTTTTTGAAAGCTAAATTATACATGAAACAGTTTGGTCACTGCCATCTTAATCCTGTTTACATTGACACAGACTTTAATTATTTTATGAACTTGTATAAAATGCATGATTCCTGTATTAAGAAGCTTGAGAATATTAGGGAAACCTATGTCATGAGATTCTATTCAATGTGCCCATTCTTTGAAGCCAAAGTTTTTGGAGGTGGGGCAGCATAACCATAACAACTAATCTTATGTTTTATTTTTTTCATTCCTAATAGTTCTTCTCACAAACTGACTTCTGAGTTATCCAAGCATATCATTAATTTTTGCATTGCATCATGGTCTTTATTTGCCATTAAAAAAAAATAAACCATCCTAATTCTTTTACAGTAATTCCTTAAAAATGAACACAATTGTTTCAACATGTTTCTAATCATCTTTCTCTAGAAGCTCTCCAGCAAACACAATCATTTTTATTCATAATTCTCAATAATCAATAAAATATTGGCTAAGCACTTTATTGCTGAGATTACATGCAAAGAGGCATGGAGAATGTTATCTGTGGCTTATCCACCAAGAATCCTAATGGAATACCTACTGCAACCACAAAACCATGCTGAGATCTATAGTGACGAACAGATTTCCCTCCTCCGAAAACCTTGCTGACTTGCTCTGCAAAAGCGAAACGCAGAGTCAACTACCTCTCTGAGAAACCAGCAGGAAGGAGCAGCTCCTTGAGGCAGGGTGAGTCTCGTGCACAGGCCTCCTCCTTGGCAAGAGGAGGTGTTTCCAGGAGAGGAAGCACTGCCCAGTCTCTCCCTCCGGAGACTGAGCAGACTGTACCTTGGCCATCACACTTCCTTCCATTTCCCAGTGTCACTGTATGCCTCCAGGTGTAGATCCTCCAGCTCCTGCTTATGTGATTGCTGCTAAATCTTCAGAGCTGCTGTGACACTGTGTTCCCTCCGCGATGTCAAAGGCCTTCCACCAATCCTTTCCTCTGCCTGCTAACTTTACCCTGTGTTTGCTCAACCATAGCCTTAAGGAGGCATGAATGGCTGTAAAACTTACAACTGTGCTCCAGGATGCCCTTGCCTTTGTTTCTCTGGAACAGATCCAACATGGTCACTGTAGACCTTGTTCAGCCATCAGGGTTCAACTCTGTTTCTAAGAGTGAACTGCAAATGGCAGGAGAGGCCACAGCAAAGCAAACAGCCCACTCACTGAGGGTGCCTAACACACTCTGCCCAGGATAAGCTGGCAGTACCCTCGTCATCAGCTGACTGCAGGTGCAGGACGGGGGTGGGGGGGGTGGGGGGGGGCTATGCCCACTGCGGGCAATGTTGCTCTCATTGACTAATAGTATATGTGAATAGGAAACATATATTGTCTGTGGACACGGATGAGTTACATAGAGTTTCTATGTGTGTTATGAGTCTCCCCATTCCATCTTTCTCAGAACCTGAAGTGTTAATCACCTATTAAATCTTTTGACAGAAAAATTGGCGGAAGACACCCACAAAGTAGGTTTATTCAGCATGCCTTCAATAATTTGACTCAGATTCACTGTATAAATGCTCCGTGTTCTTGCTCACTTTGTCTTCACTGTAACAGTCGAGTCTGCAAAGCCACGCTGAGCAGGAGTGCACGTAACAGTTTCAGATATTCCTTCAGCTCACACCCAGATAGCACCTTTGCCAGAATTCCCATAAAATTAAGGTTTATTGTAAACACCTTATTACTTCACAACAGATAACTGAACACCCTCCTTCAGCAAGAAGTGGTCATTTAACTTAGTTTGTCTTAAGTGGTTTTCTGTACTTCAAACGTAATAAACAGTGGTTGGCCTTTGCCTACCTAGCATCTCTTCCCTTTTCCTAACTAGCACTCCGATTTCTTTTTTGGGTAATTACCTCCTTCTTTTCTATGTAGTTGTGGTGGGACTATACCCACGTCCTACCATAGGAGTGGAGGAACGAGATCCCTTCCTCTCTTATTGCATTAGATAGAGGCTGGCATGCCTGCAGTAAGAACTCAACCACTTGGACACCTCCTCTCAAGACTGATCCGGAGTGACCCAAGGGTGGCAGCCTTGCTGTGTCCAGGTTGTTCCAGCTGTGGTGGTATTCCCACACTACAGGCTTCCTCTCTCTGGACAAGTCCTGGTTTCTGTCTATTCCCAAGCCTGGTTCTCCAGTCTCCCTGACAATCTGCTAACATCAGAGAGCTGCCAATATATGCTCCTTTATTTGGTGATCCAGATCTCTGTCCGCTGCTTATACCCCAACCCTCAGCTCACCAACACAACTGAGGGAAACGTGCTTCCGACTCCACAGACATCTTCTCTTCAGCCTGCAGGAGAGAGCTCAGCAAGCTCCCAGTGATCAGAGCTGCGTGTTTTCACTAAATCTGGGGATACAAGATTAGACTGGCTTCCCCGGTGCTCTTCCTAGACCACACAATGGCCAGTGTGCTGCCTCACGAATATTTTTCAACTCCCGACTATTCTGAGCTTTATTTGTTACTTAAAAAAAAATTCATATCATTCTTGATTTTTTCAGTCTGACTTATCTCGCTTAATGTGATGATCTCAAGGCCCACCCATGTTGTCACAAATGGCTGTATTTCATCTTTTCTTATTGCTGAGTAGTATTCCACTGTGTAAATGTACCACGCCTTCTTTATCCAGTCATCTATCAAAGGACACTTTGGTTGTTTCCACAACTTGGCCACCATGAACAGTGTAGGTGGAATATAAAACTGAAAGTAACAAAGAAACAAAGACTCATGGACACTGTCATAGTTTAGTGGTTACGTGAGGGGGAGGAGGGTAGAAGGGAGATCAAACATATGGTGATGGAAAGAGAACTGACTCTGGGTGGTGAGCACATAGTGCAACACATAGACAATGTAATGTAGAATTGTACACCTGGAACCTATGTGATTTTTACCCACTAATGTCGCCCCAATAAATTTAACAATAAAAAATTAATAAATAAAATCCAGAGGCTTCATTTGTATTAACCGGCTTAAACTATGAGGATCGGATGTGGCAGACAGCACTAGCTGCATCACCTCAGCGCTGCCTGCTTGAAAGCCTTGAGTGGGCTGCGATTTCCCTTTCCTTCCGAGAACTAGTAACAGTAAGATAAAACCTTCCCATTTAATCTGTCCTTCAAAGTCATCCAGGGGAATAAAAATACTCCTAAATGTGTTATCTGAAGTGACTGACAGGTCAGGGAGGATCAGAAATGCCTAGATCGGGGAAGCCGGGATGGCTCAGTGGGTTGAGCGCTCACTTTGCAGTGCCAGGGACCGAGGATCGAATCCCGGCCCCAGCCCGGCTCATGTGGACCCATATGCTGAGCTGGGAGCTCCCCCAGTTCAGTTCTCTCTCTGTCTCTGTATCTCTCTCTCTCTCTCTCTCTCTCTCTCTCTCTCTGTCAAAAAACAATAAAAATAAATAAATAAATAAATATTTTTAAAAAAAAGAAAAGAAAAGAAATGCCTAGATCGAGGTACCTGTGACAGGGAGGAAAGAATGTCACCCACCCCAAGAGCAGAGCTTGAAGTCATGTGTGAGGGGGCGGGGCAGCATGAGGCATGCAGCCAGGGCACCTCAGTGAGTGGGCACGCGAGTGCCAGGCCCACTGTCACTTGGATGAGGTTTGTTCCCCAGAAGCCCTCACCCTTGTAGGTAGAGATGTGTGGATTCCACACAAGGGGCCTGAGGGAGATATTCATGGTGACGCCTGCAGAGCAGGGGACAGACAGGAGATGAGCAATCCAAGGGATCCTTGGGGTCCCCATAATAGAGGCATCTCTTTACCCCAAGGTTTTGTCTTATGACAGCAGAAATGACGGCAGCAAAAAAAGAACAGGCGGCCCGAGTGGGCATTTTGCCAAGCCTTGTTGATCAGACAGCCTCTTAAGCCCCCCGGCTGCTTTCCAACATTGGGGAAACCTGGCTTCCATAGGGGGCAGCTCACAGGAGCAGTGCTCCCAGAGACCTGCGGTCTCTAGATCGGCCGAGCCCCAGACCCCCAGCCTACAAGCATAGCACGGACACAGCAAGGACTCCTCAGAACTGAAGACGCGTCTGAGTCTTGAAGGCTGGTCACTGAAGTGCAGACGTGTGCCTGGAAGGTTGAAGAGGGGGGCCCTGTGCAGAATGCAGGTCTGGAAACGAAGCGCTAGGCAGAGGGTCCATGTGATGGTTTGACGCGTGTGCTTGGTGCCCATGGAATGTGGTTGGGACCACAGCCTCCCTGGAAAGAGGAGGCAGACTCCTCCATGAGCCCGGTCCATCCACATTCCACCCAACGCTGTCCTTCCCAGAAGCACCGAAACTTGGGTCAGGTAGGCAGGCAGATTTCTGAGCACTACCCTGATGTCTTAGTTATTTCGGGCTGCCGTAACAAACTACCCCAGACCGGGTTGCTTATAAGCGACTGAAATTTCTCTCTCGTGGTTCTAGAGGCTGCAGACCCAAGGTCAGGCTGCCACTGCAGTCGGATTCCGGTGAAGGCCCTCTTTTGGATTGCAGACCGCCATGTTCTCACTGTGTCCTCACATGGCAGAAGGGGCGAGGGAGCTTTAGGGGCATCTTGTGTAATACAAGGGCACTAATCCCATTCCCGAGAGATCCACCTTCATGACCTAAACGCCTCCCAAAGGCCCCTTTTCCTGATACCATCACATTGAGGGTTAGGATTCAACATGAAATTCGGAGAGGAACAAACATTCAGTCTGCAGCCACCGGGAACTTTATTTATTTACTTTTCAAAGTCTTTCTTCCCTTTACCCTTGTGTTCTGTGGGGAGAGTTCAGAGAACCGTTTAGTCTAGACCCCTTGCCAACACTCTGCTTAGTCCATCTCATGCCCACAGTTTCCTTCTGAGACAAGAAGCACTTAGTGGTGCTTTCTGCACCTTCTGGAAGAATGCGTGCTGTGACGTTTCTGAACTCATGTGCTAATACGATGCTCTGCCTTCCTCTTCATTCCCTCTGTACACTGCCCCCTGGCAAATGGCCACAAAGGGAGGCACGCCTTCTTTCTAATCTAGGTTTGTCTCTTTCTGACTTCTTAGGCTAGTTTGTGTTGCTCTCATCAAATAAATCCCATCCGGACTGCTGTCCTAGTGCACGTGGATTCTCACCCTCCAAGTGCAGGTGCTGGGAACACCCACAGAAGGACGACGAAGGCTCTGTGTGGTGGTGGTGGGTAAGGTTGAAATGCTGTTTCTTGGGTTAATTAAAATGGAAAAACACCAGGACAGTCTTGCTAACACTAGGTCTTAGGTGGCTATCTGAGAGAAACGTGTCCTGCCCAGCACCTGCGCAGAGCTAGCCTCGGTGGCTCACGGTGCTAGCAGGTAGGAGGGCCCTGCATCTGCTCACGGGAGGCCCCATGTTAACCTCTGGTTTTAGGTGCCCAACTTTATGTGGTGAGTGCTCTGCTAAGGGACAGGAATATGAAAATGAACGTGACACATGTATGGTCCTCTAGGAGTTTATAGTATGAAAAGAAATATGTAAAGGGATGTGATGCATTAGGCAAAGAGAAACGTTGAAGGTTATACGGGAAAAAGGATGGCAGCCAACAGACAAAAAGCACTTTGCTTCCCCGAACGCCCTGACACTTGAAAGTCCGCAAACCCCCGCGTGGCTACTCCTGCTGCCTAAACAACGGGAGGGTCTGATGAGTCCATTTGGGCCTTTCCTTTCCCTAAACTCAGCACAGAGTGCCCTCTCTAGACGCTGCTGAGACCACAAACCCTAGCTAATCCTCATGGAAGGGTTTCCTTGGAAAGCAAAAAGATGCCGGTGGCTTCTTTCAGAAGCGTGTGCACTTTGGTAATGAATTGAATCAAGCGCACCCTTTCAGTCTGTGGTAGGTACAGTCTCCTCTCATCCTAAGGGCATTGATGACCCAACACCTGTGCTGATACACTTAAGCCAGGGGGTGCTGGGGGCAGTGGAAGCCCCTATAAAGGCTCCGCCCTCCTGGGCCCTACAGCAGGAAGAGCACCAGGCCAGCCTGAGGGGCGGCCCCCGCACTGTGGCCTGGACGGGTTTCTTCCACTGCCTCCTGGGACTTCGGCTAATTTTTCAGATACTTGTCAAGTACTCTGCAGAATTTCAGTCCCACAGCTGTGTCTGGAGTCTGCATTAATCAGGTCAGCGGTCAGTCTGGGAGACCCTTCGATAATGACCAGTTATCAGGGAAATGCTACATTTTGGGGGAATAAATCCTTTTTTTGTTTGTTTTTTAAATTGTTAAATGGATTGGGGTGACACTGGTTGGTAAAAATTACGTAGGTTCCGGTGTACGATTCTGTATCACACCCTCTCTATGTGTTGCATTGTGTGCTCGCCACCCACAGTCAGTTCTCTTTGTGTCACCATATATTTGATGTCCCCTCCCAGAAATCCTACTTTTTAAAGACCCATCACTCCTTCAGTGACTGTGTCTTTGGAGGAATGTTTTGTATCCTTTGGGGCCTTTCCTCCGAAGCCACCTGGTAAAAATGGACCTTCTTGCTTGCTGCCATGCGGCGAGGAAGCTGAAGTCACACTCCCGAGTCTGAGGGTGAGTTTGGGAGCAGGACTAGAAATCCATCTCTAGCCTTGGGCTCCTGGAACCACATTGGCTTCCTTCACCCCTCGTCTGCCGCTGGGAAGCAGGGGAGGCACAGGCAGCACCAACAGGATACTTTCAGTGCTTAAACTGTTAACTAGCATTTTTCCAAAATGTGTTTCTGGTTAGTTTAAAGAAGGATAAACAAGATTAAATAGCCAGCCATGAATCACGGGTTGTTGGGGTTTTTTTCCCCCTCCCTAAATGCTATTTGGATCCACTCAAACGCCCGTCAGTTCTACTTTTGTACAAATAAATAAATCTCCCTTTCTTTTGTGCATTTTTCTCTGTCCTTCATTTCCTAAAATACAATTTGTTTGACGGATGAGTGAAGCGGTTCGGAGGTTTGTTTTTGGCTCTGTAGGCAACTGGGTTGTTTTCTCATCATAATTCAGTGGGACAAGGTGGTCACCCCACAAACACTAACACCTCATTTAGAGCCAGAAGCACCTCCCACAGAAGAAAGAAACTGATGATGTTCTCAATATAAGCTTTGGTTGTTACTTATAGTTTCCTTGCATTAATATCTCTGTCCTGCTCCTTCCCTTTCCTCTGGTTTTGGTCATCCCGGGTATACGTGGTGCACACGGCCATACGAACATGGAGGTACAGAGGGAAAGCGAACTTGAGAGGCCTCTCAGAGGTAGACTCGTCACCTTCTTAGGCTTTGGAAGTGAACCACGAACCGATGAACCTCAGTGCCATCTGAAAGCAACATTAACCCAGAGAGTAGTTTTTTCCCCTGAAATACAAACCACACAACCATGGATTTGTTTTTAAAAAAGAGAGAAAGACCTGTGAAATAGTTACACTGACATTAAACCTCTGTATTTTTTAGTATATGTGGTGTCAAAGCAAGCTCTATGTATTTTTTAAAGTAATTGTACTGGAATGAAACAAAAATATTCTCCAAAGAGACTCTGAATCAAGCAGACATTTCATTTGGTTTCAAGTATCAGGTTAAACAGAGAAGTGCCTTTTAAGTAATTGTCTGTCAGATAATAGATGAAGCAGGTCTTTAAGAACATGTTGAAGGTCTTACTTTCAAGTTCTCCTCACTAAGACAGAGCCTTTATGAGCTTGTTCCAAATGTTCTATCAGTGCTTCTCCTAAGGGGAGATGTTGTTGCCCAGGAGAATGGCAGGAGGTGCCAAGAGGGAGGCAAAGCCAGAACCCAGAAGTGGGCTCACGCTTCTGCTGGTCTCGGCTTGCAGGGTGGTTGCGGAATGAAGAGGGAGGAGCAGGGTTCCACTGGAGTTATCCTGCCGTCCCACCTCTCCCCATCCCAACTGCCCAAGTTCAAGCACAAAGCCTTGTAGCAACATGGCCTAAGCTGAGGATTATTACCCCCAAGATTTTCAGAAGATGGTTTTTCCATCACAGTACTATGTAAACCTGCTTTTGAGTACTTATTATATTATATTGCAATGATCTGTTTACAAGCCTTATAATTATCTTGAGAACAGGGACTTTTTTTGTGTTTGGATCTCCCAGTATCTAGCACAGAACATCTGATAACTAATAAATGACTAAATGAATGATTGCATAAGTGAAAGAATACCAAATAGCATTGCTTGATAATCAATTTTCTTTCCCAACTTTCATTTATCAGCTATATGTAATAAAATATATAATTCTTAAAAAACACATTAAGAGTATGATTTTCACCAAGTTTCATGAAATTTTGGAAATAGCTTACGGGGCTCCGCCATTATGCCTATAGGGCCCTCGGGTCCAGAAAACCTGAACTGGAAACCACCTAGCCCAGGCCAGTGGGCCTCAACTCTGAACATGCAGTGCAATCACCCGATGGGATTCTCAGACAAGATTGCTGGGCCCCGCTCCCAGAGGTTCTGATCTAGTAGGTTCGGGGTAATGCTGATGCTGCCCGTCCAGGGAGCACACTTTGAGAAAAGCGATCTAAGAGAATGAGCAGTGGTGGTGGCCGATGACTTTGTAGTTCTTGTGCTGATTAACCTGCACGACCTTCGACAGAGCATTAATCTCTCTGATGGTGGCCTGTGGCGATGGAGAATAGCAATGGAAACGTACACCCACAGAGTGCTTCAAAACACGAGCCCTGCACGCCATACGTGATCATGGCTTTCACCTTCTTCAAGGAGGTGCAAGTCAAAAATGAGAAAAGGAGTAAATAGGATGGAAAGTCAGAAGTACTTCATAAATGTGCTGTTTAAGTCTATTGTGCTTTTCCCACTGGGGCCTTCCTGGGTTGGGCCTCTTAGTATAGCCATACTGATGTTAATGTAATGGGACAAACTCCCTGTGTTAGGAATCCCGCAAACCGGCTGAACTTTTGTATGTGTCGGGGTTTGTATCCTGGAGCGTCCACAGTTTTCCGGGCACTCTCCTAAGCTGATACTGAAGGACTGGCGTCTGTTCAGTATCTGTGCATGTGTCACTACTCACTGAGGCCACAACCACCAGGCTTGTGTCTTAGGAATCTGTGCACTCACACGGCCGGGCGGCTGGCACCTCTCACTCCAACATTAATCAACTTGCCATCTGGAACCAGCCTGAGGCACCCCATCTGATGGCTGCAGAGGCCTTTCCTTTTCAGCTGTCTGCAAAGATGATTCGGGTTAGGGTGCCAGGTCTACACCACACAGTCTGCATGGAGGAGGGCCAAGCGGTCTGTTAAAAAGTCAGCTGAATAATCTGAGCATGTGGGCAGGACAAGAATTTCCCTCAGTAATCTGTCAACTCAAACCTACACCAGGAAGGCATTCTGCCTGCTGCAGCAAAATGACTGTGGTTGGGGAGACCTGGCTAGATTATGTTCTGCACATCCTTGGAGGGCATATTTTGCCTATTTTGCAAACTACAACCCTACTTGAGCCAACTCGATGGCAACGGCCGCAGCTACTTTCAGAACCTCTGAGCACCCATTGGTCTGCTGCAGCCAGGACTTCATTCTTTAGTGGTGCTGGGAAACATGAGACACATGTCCCTCCTCGGTGAGTTCCAAAGCAGCCCGGACACTGCTTCATGAAGAGCAGCTTGCTCATGGTCATCATGAGACAGCCGCATGGGGCTGGGCTGGTGGGTACAATGTCCATCACGTCCATTTGTATCTTAGCGTTTCATGTATTCTCATATGGGCCAGGAGGCCCCGAAGGGCTGCTTGTTGGAAATTTGGAAATTGTTCTGTGATGTGTTAGGAGAAAGCAGACGATAAGGAATCAAACTTTACCTCATCGAGGAGGAAAAAAAAATCTGTAGATAACACTGTAAATCAGCCAGGAGACAAATGTCTGCCTGGATGGTCACCCACCATTTCACGGCATTGATTTCTCAAAGCTGAAAAACCATAAAGAACCCAAACCATAGCGGAAGGGCATCCTGGCCTCCCATGTTTGCTGATTTAATTTTTCTCTCTGAACACACTCAGCCCCATAATTAGAACACTTGCCAACCATAAATACAATTTAAACTCTGTACATGTGTGCCTACATGTGTGGAGAAGCTTAGGCTGAGATACGGTTTCAATAAAAACAGTCCTCCTGCGCTGATTAGAATGTGTAAAGAGGAAATCTGTTTATACCATAATCTACTCAAAACTTGTGTTGGCAGCAACACTCTCAGCTAATAAATGTCACTAGCAAAGCTACGTGGAGGGTATGAATTGAACAACTCACAATCTGGAGATGCGGAGCTCAGTCTGAAATCGCACGTCCAATTCATTCTGCTCCGTCCTTCGTGAAGGACTCCCACGACCCCTTGTCTGACTGTCAGGGGTGCTTAGTAATGCTTCTCCGGTGGTGGTGTTCACGTCCACCTGTAAAATGAAAGGACTTTTTAGAGAAAACTGCAGAGTCCTGCAATGTTTGGGGAAGACATCAGTATTTATTCTCCATCTCTTAATAGCGGTGGTATCATTCCGGATCTATAGTAGCACAAAGACTGAAACGATTGAATTAATTACCAACCAACAAGGCATTTCCATTTTTTTGATGCCCCATTTTTTCATTTTCTGTTGCTTTTACAAAAATCAGAAGTCAAGCACTGTCCTTTGAGTCCTTTGAGTCCATACACCCCACCTACTCATCCAGACCGATAGCAGCCCTGGTCCAACCATGTAAGATCCTCTGAGATCCACAAGACTCAGGAGAACCCCGGGCCATAGCCAGAAACCAGGAGGAAGCAGGGAACACACATGTAGAAGAGCTGAAGATGGTGAAAAGTTACAAGTGAAAGATGAGACTACACCCAAAGGTAGACTAAAGGTGTAGCCTGGGGTAACCTGATGGGAGGGGAAAAGGTTTCTCTTCCTAGATGACTGTTAAAAATCGATCTTAGGAGGCATTGGGCATGCCCAGTGGTAGTGGTGGGAGTCACAGAAAAATCTCCAGGTGATGCTGAGCCTTCCTCTTCAGGCAGGCTGTGGGAAATCTACATTTATTGAGCTGGACATTTCAAAAAGGAAGAGGCAAGCTGCAATAACAATGAATAAAAACAACAATACTGTCAGCAAATCTGTGCTACCTGCTAGACACTGTTCTAGGCACTTGACATTCATTTGTTATAAGAACTCATCCATTCATAACCACCACCCTAGGAAGTATGTACTGTTACCACCCCCATTTTACAGATGAAGAAACTGAGGTACAGAGGTGCAGGACCTTTCCAAGGTCCTCCAGTCAATAAGTGGTCAAAGCAGACTCCGGCAGCTCACTCATGCGCTTTACACTGAGCCTTCGTTGCCTCTTGAACGTACCAGTATCCAGCATATTGAGTGCTGTTCTGAGCAGGGACTCAACCATCACTATAACCTCTCGACAAGACTAGCAAAACTCAGTTGAATATACCCATGTCCCCACTACACTTTTTTTCTGACCCCTTACATTTTCTCTAACTCCAGTCTCTGCCAGGACCCATGTTACACTCCCAAGTGACTAGGCTTTTATTTGTTTGTCCCTGTGTGTCAGATGGGGGTAAACATGGGGCCCCATCCTTAGACCAGGCTATCCCTCCTCTGAGTACTAGAGGCATTCACTCAGATTCGATTCACAGTTGGTGAAAGCTGTATGCAGCCCATGAGTACTGGGAGAGTCCCGATAAAGCTTTCTGATGACTCAGACTCAAGAAATACTCCAGCAGGGAAGCTGGGAGGGCTCACCAGGTTAAACGATCACTTTGTGCCCCCAGTTCAGTTCTTGCCAGGGCCTATGCGGGAGGCTCATGGCCCAGTTCCTGCCCTGCGCAGCCCTGTGCCCACCTGTGGAGTGAAACTATATGGAAAACTAATGCTGTTAACTATGGAGACTGCTCTGGGCCCTCCCTCTTCTCTCTGTCTCTCTGACTGTCTCTCTCTCCCTGTCAAAAAACAAACAAACAAACAAAAACCAATAAAAATAAATCTTTCAAAGAAAAAAGAGAGATTTACTTCTAGAATAAAGGAAAGCTTAAAAAGAAAGAAAAACTCCAGACAGCAGTATAGTGATTTGTAGAGCCCTTCATTACATGAAATGAGTTCTGTAATGTGTTATTTCAGTTAATTCTCTTTAGCACCTCAGTGAAGCAGCCATTGTTGTCTCTGATTTTAGTAGAAAAACTACTTATTATTCAAGAAAAGCTATGTGACTTGCCCAAGATCACACATCTAGTAAAAACCACAGCTGGGATTCAAAATCTGTCTATATCATCATACTGCAACACAAAACAACAATCTTTCCTCGAGCCCTTTAGAAATAACAACTAAAGGGGGGAATAGTGGTTATAGCTCAAACGGACCATACGCTTTTATTCATCCATGCAAACCCCAGATGCCCACATGAGGTGGGACAGGCTCTATGCTACTTCGTTCCTTTGACCTCTCTTTTCCAATGAGATCAGTCTCCACACCCCAGCCTGGAGTGTATTCCTAGGAAGCTGAAGCAAAGGGTCTTCTATAGGGAGCCCTCCTCCATAAAATGCCATTCCTCTTGTTCTCCTGAGAGCCATGGTTAGCCGACCTTCCAGGCATGATGAAAGATAGCTCTTTTTGGTTTATTTTCCCCTGATAGTTGGAGGAATGTTGTTCTGGGCTTGTGTTCAGTAGGTTTATGTTTTTTGTTGCTGTAATGGTGTTTTGCTATCGTGTTATTACCATATTTTGGAAGTTTTCTAAACCATTGCCCATGCACCCAGGGGTGACTATTAAAATGATGAGGACATTTTTATAAATCACAAAAATAAATAAATGTATAAAAGCACAGTTAGAAAAATGGTAAAAGCTAATTCAGCTAAAGAAACAACTGAACATGTTCTACAGAATCTAAAATGAGTTTTATGCCTAAAAAGAAATCCATAGAATAAAAATTCTGTACATTTTAAGAAAAAAAAAAAGCAAGTAATATGATAAATAATAAATGCTGACTTTGATTTCATATTTTATCTAGTTATCTAGATGGAAGAAATACAAATGGAAAAAGCTAAGCATATTTGCATTAGGAATAACTATAGTGTTATGTCTTATTTATGTATAATCCTTGTTTTGTTTTTTTTGTTTTTGTTTTTTTATTTTATTTTATTAATTTTTTGACAGACAGAGAGAGAAACAGAGACAGAGACAGAGAGAGAACTGAACTGGGGGAGCTCCCAGTTCAGCATATGGTTCCGCACGGGCCGGGGCCAGGATTCAATCCTCAGTCCCCAGTGCTGCAAAGTGAGCGCTTAACCCACTGAGCCATCCCGGCTTCCCCTTAATAATCCTTGTTTTGCTAGAATTAAACATGCATGAAAATTTTTCTAAGTTGCTTTCCTTAAAAAAAAAAAAAGGTCCTTTTGTTCTTTCTCATCTAACGTCTCTGTACCATATCTGAAAGCGTACTCACATAAGATCATGGCCAGAACCTGGTAAGAAAAGTTAGAAACTAGACTTTCTGGATCATCTCCCCACCCCCACACTGACCCCATTCACGGCTCTGCCAGGAGTATGAACTACCAGCTGGGGCTTCAATGACTGAACACATAGGAGGGCTGTCCAGAAAGTATCCAGCCTTGTAACACGAAAAACAGAGGCATTTATGGCCCTTGAATACTTTATCCTAGTCTCGCTGGTCATCCCTGAAAACCAAAGAGAAGAAACCAGTTGCCTAATGCTCTGTGGGCTGGGCAAAATTTCAGTGAACAAATCAATACACACAAGGAGGGAGAAAAAATTAAGTGCTTTATTTTTTCAAAAATTCAACTGTCCACAGGTTGACAGAAGTTTTAAAATACGTATTTTGTTTCAGATATTTTAGGGGCAGGCAGGGCTTCTGGTCTTCAGATGAAGCATGGGGAGTGAGAGGGTGGGCAGAGAGGTGACTGTGGAGGTGCCAAGCTACCTGGCACCTGCAGGGCCCTCCCAGGCTCTTTCAGGCTGCCCTAACAGAGGGCTGGCCCGGCCTGGGCCCTGTTGACTGGCACAGGACCTGGGCAGAATACCAAGGACTCATTATGGATGATTACAGTTATAGATGTTAGGCAAGATCTGAAGAAATCATTGGCATGCCAGGATAGCTCAACAGGGTAAGTGCTTGCCTTGCAACCGCGAGGTCTGGGGATCGAATCCCAGCCCTGTCCTATGCATATCCATGTGCTGAACTGCGGAGCTACTATAACTGCCGGTTGGACACAGTGGCAAAGGTTTTCACCTCCCGTTCAGGGAGCAAGCAGTTTGGTTCCCGCCCCATGTGGGCCCACATCCACCTGTGTGGAATGAAACTATGGTCACAGCTAATGATGTACAACTATGGAGACTGTTCTGGGGCCTCCCCCTGCTCGCTCTCGCTCTCTCTCTCTCTCTCTCTCTCTCTCTCTCTCACCTTCTCTCAACAATAAAATAAATCTTGAAAAAAGGAAAGAGAAGTAGATTTCTGCCAATTGGACTTTAGCTGTTTTAAATGACAAAGCAGATGGACCACAGAGTCATACACCACATCCCACATTATTAAGAAAGGGACAGACCTCTTCCCACAGTGCAATACTGAGAAGAGGCAGGTGGTGGAAGAGCAAGTCTTCTGCCAACTATAGAACTGATAAGACTATGATCACTTATGGAACATTCAGTTCTCTGTGTGTGTGCGTGTGTGTGTGTGTGGTCTGAACGACCAAACAAAGTATGTGTTTGGGGAAGGAAGGGGGAGAGGACGGTTAGAATCAAAACAGCAACTGTATCCGGATTTGTTTTCAACTCTGCCAAATGCATGTGGAGTAACAGAATCAAACAATTCTCTCAAGCAGAAAGAATTATTTTGCTTTCAAGCACCAACCAGGTAAAAATGTCCTCAAAAAATGACTAGAAATGCAACAGCTATTCCTCCATGATTATTCTTTCTAATAGAATACAAAATTTTAAGTACTTTCTGTAAATTACGCACAGGCAATTAAGTCCTTTAGATTCATCCTGTGGTGGTGGCAGTCTTGTTGGGCAATGTTCGTCCTAGAACAGCTGTTGAGATCCTAGTGTAGGGGAGGGGAGAAGGCACAAGATTCTTTGGCTCATAATCCAGTTAGTTTATTTTCCTGAGATTCCATGTGGGCACAACATGTTGATGCAAATAGCAAGGCAAGCAGCTCTGGGTCAACAGCCAGACAATGGAGCTCCCTACTCTCACCACAGGTGGAGAATGATCAGACAGCGGGTTTGGCCTTTCCCTCCCCCACCACACCCCTACACACACACAGGCAGACACCATGAATCTTAGATTCGCCCTGCAGGTGTTTTCTGGTGCCCACTGCAGGAGCAGAGCGGGTGGGAAAAAAAGCACAAAGCTAAGCCAGACCTCATCTGGCTGCTGGCTTCCCAGCCTCATCCAGTTCTCTCTCCCACGTGAGTGGAAGACCACTTGGGTGACCCAGAAAAGACTGAACTGTTCCTCATGCTCTATCTGTGCTGCAAGAAGCCAGTGGCTTCCTCGCTCTCGGTTCCCTCAGCAATACCGTGCAGGCCCTTCTGACTTCTTAATAGCCTGAGTTTGCTAAGCCTCTTCTCGCCAAACAAATTAAAGGCTCTACAAGGGCAGGAGACACATCTGTTCCTTTCGTGCCCTTCACAATTGCTAGCACAGTGCTAAGCAAATAGCGCTGTCTCTGAAAAACAAGTTGTGTGAGGAATACCTTTGGTGTACATTATGGTCGGTTGTACTAGATGGATAAGAAGGTCAAAAGAAAACGAACGTCAGGAATGACAAGTAGTAAGGCAAAGTCAGCTTCTCCTACCAAGCCCGGTTAAATTAAAACCCCGTTTTTATGGTTGCCCTGGATATGTGAGCACTGTGCTCTGAGACAATTCTGCCATCTTTCCTCACACGTTGTGGCTATGCTGACTATGAATAAAAAGTAGAAGCCTAACCTTAAAATTGTTGCTTTTCAGGACAAATCTTTCAGCTCCACTTCACTAATGGACTAAACCCAGCTTCTAGAATTGGGAGTCTTTTTACATCCTCTGTAAATTTGTTTTTAGTAGAAAGTACTGAAAATGCCATTAAACAAAATGCTCAAGGATCTGAAAAGAGAGATTGCCCCCTTATAATTCAGACACATCCAAGTCTATGTTACATCTAAATCCTCATTCTTTGGGGAAAGGGGGTGACATGAGTATGGATTATTTGCTTTTGGGGCTGAAAAGAGGTGAGGTAGAGTGGAATTTTCACCCCTTCCACACACACTGCCAATATATTGAGTTTTAAAATTACTCATTGTCAGTATCTACGTAAGTCAAGTGAAAAGGGAACTGAGGATGGTGGAGGCACTTCAGGGCTGGCCAGCATGAATGGGTGGCCAGGAACTTATTTCCTTCCTCCTTCAGAAAAATGGACACTTCCCTGCACTTAGCTAGGGGCGGGCCTCCCTCCACCCTCCACCCTCCACCCTCATGGTGGTGGCTTATCTTACTTCTCTAGCTGCAGAGACTGAAATTTGGGTCTTCCTTGTAGAGAAGTCCTTTACTGATCTATGGTCTCCCAGGACAATTTAGACTGTTTCTAGTCTTGAGGTTTCAATGCACAATTGTCTGCTGCTCCCTTTGCTCCTTCACTAAGACAGCTTTGGTCACATTCTGATACTGTATATAAATCATTATGGTTTATCCTGCCAACTTTTCCTTCCCCTGAGGAAAGCATGGGATGCAGAGGAAATGGCTAATTTCTACCAGGACACTGGGACAATAGCCCAAATTAAGGCGACAGATGTGACTGTCAACAGCTTCATTTACATTTGTTTTTCAGCCCCCACTCCTTGGGCCAGAGATGCTCTAACCTCACCCCTCCGGGGCACGGGGCCTGCTCCCACCAGCAGACCCCGAGGATGCCTGAAGCTGGGAGGTGAGCCGGCCACCAACCCCAGGCTTTTCACTGCGGGCATGGATTAAGTAACACCCGCAAAATCAGCATTTGCACACATGCCAGGGGCTGATTATGGGCCTCTCCGCCAGGGTCGCAGACCCGCTCTCAGAGCAATTTCTCCGATTACTCAGCCCCAGGACAGCCGGGGCGCGGCTCCAGCGCACACTCCCGGGCGCACGCCCCCTACGCAGCCGCCTGGCAGCCCCGGACTCCTCGCCCCGGGTGGGCTTTGGAGACCCTCGCCCAGCGACCAAACGAGAGCGCCACCCACCAGCACCGCGTCTGCCCAGCGCTTGACGCTCCATTGGCCCGGTCGCCTTCTGTGCCCCGCGTCCCGGGAAGGAGACCTGTCCCTCCTGGGAGCACGTGCGTCTCCACCCGCCCTCAGTCTGCTGCACATGCCGGGCCAGAGCCCCAGCCGTCCTGGGCCGGCGTCACCACTCCACGGTTGCGCGATCGGTCCCTCGGGAGTCGGGGCCCACAGCTCCGGATCGCGGGCGAGAGGAGGGCGCTGCAGGCGCTCGCTCCCCGCGGCCGGGGCGGTCTGGGCTTCCCTCCCAGCCACCTCGCTGCTCCCAGGCCGCTCAGACCCTGTGGGACCCGCTGCGTCCGCGTCTCTGGCAATTGCCAGGGACCAGTTTTCAAATAGCTAAGATAAACCTAGAATCTTAATTTCCTTTAGAGGAACGGCCAGAAGGCTGTGTAAATGTCTCCTGACAGACGTAATGGGGGGCTATTAGCAGTACAAAGCCTGTCGGACCCATAGCATTAGTTCAAGGGAATATTTCGGTGTCGCACAAAAATTGCTGCGCATGTAAACCAATTTCGCCGACAGAAGGGTAAACACAGACTCGTTTGAACCGCGAGATGAAAACAGATGGGATATCGCAAACAGTTCCCCCAAATACAACAGACTTCTAGGCCAATTACACGTGGTTAGCTCTGAATGGCAGAGGAAATAGTTTTCTTTGCTGCTCAATGTCACAAAAGTCACCTACAGGCACAGAAGGAGGCCGCTTTGTTTTTGCACAACTTGCTAAAATTAATCTGTGCTGGAGCCACTTGCAAAAACCAGGACAGCCCCCTCCCCTTCCCTGCCGCCGGGTTTCGGGCCTTTGTGAAGGACGGGTCCTCTGGGTGGGGGACCTGGGCGCCAGGGTTTCCGAGTCTGAACCCTCCGGTCGAGAAAGAAAACACCGCAGGCGCTCGCCCGCCTGCCGGGTCCAGGGAGCGGGCTGGGTGCCCGGGCGCCCCCTTCTCGCAGACGGAGCGGGGAGACGCGGCGGCCCGCGCCGCTGCCGGCGAAGCAGGGAAGCCGAGGCGAACAAGACATCCGGGGGCAGGGGGAGGAAATCCTAAAGCAAACCCCGGAGTGGCCCCAGGGCTGGCGGGCAGAAGCCTGGCCCGGGGCGGGTTAGGGCCGGGAGGGCCGCGCGCGGGCGCGCACACGACCCGGAGGCTGCGCGCGGGGCAGGGCCTGCACCGCGGGCACCGGACCTCGCGGACGGGGGCGGGAGCAAGAGCGTGGGTCCGGGACCCTCCGACGACTGCAGGGCCGGGCTAGAGGAGAAGGGGCGGGCCGCCGGCTGCGCAGCTCCGGTCGGTCGCCCCAACGGGCCCAGGTCCCCGCGCTCCGGGGCTCCGGAAACGGCGCCGCTGGAGGAAGCGGCCGGGGCCGGCCCGCCCGGTGCCCGGGAGCGCGTGCAGGGTTCAGCCGTGTTTCGGCTGCCCTCTGACCTGACCCTGGGTGCACAAAGGCCCCCTGGCTGCGCCGCCCTGGCCCAGCCTCCCAGTCGCTGCCACATTAATGAGCCCACGTCAGGTTGGGTTTACAGCTCGGCCAGGAAGCAGCCGAGTGGAAAACGAGCCCGGGGCCGCCCCGGAGGCAGCTGCACGAGGGCCAGAGGCTGCCTGGCGACCGGGAGGCCGGGGAAGGCGAGGCCCGCGCGGCTGCGCCCTCGGCTCCCCGCGCAACCCCTGTTCCCCGAGGGGACAGGCCTGCCTCCGGGAAACCTGCTGGCCTGCGAGAAAGGCGTCTGTCCTGCTCTATTAAAACAACGCAAGCCGCACACTGAACATCCCGGCAGCACAGGCCAGGCCTGCTGCACTCGCTGGGGTCGTTGGGTTGTGTGGTTTGGCGGCCCTTCCGCGCCTTTGCGGGGCTTTGGGGGTCTGAGTTCTCATTCCCAGAAACCAGCATCTCCTGACCACGGAGGCCCGGGGTCCCCGCAATGCGTGCGCGCGCCCCGGCAGGGAAGGGAAAATGGTTCACCTCCTCCAGGAGCAAGTGTCTGGAAAGCCAACACCCAGAGGAAGCATCTTCAACCTGCGGCTGGGTGCTGGGCTTTGAAAGCCAACGGAAACCGGATTCTCTGTTTGTTATGCATAAAAGTCGATCTAGTTCATCCTAAAGTCTAGGGGAGATTGGGTTCCCCATGCTGACAGCTCTGCTTTCTTATTGCTCTTTAAACACTGTGGGGAATTCAGTTCAAGAAAAATGAGCACATTCGAGGCTGGTGAGGCTTAAGGCATTGATTTATCTGATTCCATCCAGATTTTTCAAATGTATTAAAAGAAAGCACTTTCATTTGAAAACACTCAAAAGGTCAGAAGAGCAATGCTCCGAAGAAGCCCTTTTCCCTGCAGCTTTGTTCGCTATTAAGTACCAAAATGATTAAGAGCTACCAGGAACTGGAGTGACTGCTGACTCCGCATCGCCTCGTGCTTGTTTCCAAGAACACGGCCTTTCAGGAGTGGAAGGCCCTGCCGCACACCCGTGTTCTTCCCGTGACTTAAGCCAGGGCAGCACTAGGTCACCTCACACAACGCCCCTCCCCCACTGACTCATCAGCCCCCCCCACCCCGCCCAGATTCCAAACAGCCCCTCCACCCCTCCAGCATCCTCTGGGCACTTTGAAGACCCAACTGTCCTGAGTCCACACCTTCCTCTGAATTCTCAGTGTACTTTCACGGTCAAGTTGCCTTTATGATGTCAAGCAGTCATTACTTTTAAGGTGTTAAGTACTCATATGAAGAAGTGAAGAAGAGTCACTGGATATTTTAAGTAGAACCTTTAACAAAAAAAAACAAAAACCCACGTGAAAAAATAAGTGATCGGGAGAAATTAGAGAAAATTGGAAAGAAAAACACACACACGTTTATACAAACCAATAAATTTTCCAACTAAAATCTTTGGTGAGACAAAAGGGGGAAAAAAATGGTATTCCATCCATGAAATTAGAAAAGGGTGCTCTAAAAATTTTTAAAGACTATACTAAGAGAACAAGAAAAAAATTGGAAATTAAAAATATGGCAGAGTTATTAGTCAATAACTTTCATTTTTAATATAAAGAAAAACATGGTAGCAGAAATAAATTCAGTAAAAGAGTCAAGATGAAGTTGAAGAAATTGTGTAGGAAAGAACAAAAAGAAAAAGAGTTGGAAAATAGGAGGGAAAAGATAAGAAAAACTGGAAGATCAACACAGGAAACCCAACATTGAAATTGAATTCCAGTTAAAAAAAAAAGTGCAGAAATAATAGAGGGGAAAATCAAAACAAAGCAAAAAAGGACAAGAAAAATTTTGAGAACTTACTGAAATAATTTCTCAGTCTAGTATTGCCTCGCTGGGTGCCTTGCACAAAGGATGATAGAAGACTTATACCAAAGGACATAATCATGAAATTTCAGAAACTCATAAATGGAAACTCCAAAACCCTTCCAGAGTGAAAAACTGGTCCCATACCCAAAACCAGGAATCAGCATGACATTGAACTTCTCAAAAATAACACTATAAGTAAAAAGAAAATAGAGCAATGTCTTTGTAATTGTAAGGAAAAAACATTTTGAGTCTAGTATTCTATACCCATCTAAACTACTCATCAAGTGCAGGTAAACTAGACATTTTCAGACATGCAAAATTCTCAAAATTTTATCTCCATGTACCCTACAACAGACGCTGCCAGCCCATCCAACAGCCACTCCCTTCTTTCTTTCATATATATTTTTTAAGGCATCATATAGCCATGTGTTTCTGGGAAGTTAAGACTTTCCTCAGTCCCAACGAGTAGCCTTGATTAATCTAACCCAACAAGTTGTAATTCCCTACCCCTTGCCAATGACTGACCTAGAAATAGGCATGTAACAACTCAGATCATTTAAATCTGAGGAAAAATCTAGTAGGGGTATGGGAAGATTTTTTTTCACCTCAAAAAAGGGTATGAGGAAGGAACTTACTTTGTGTGTAGTTATGTGAGGACATAATAATCCGTGTTGCAGCAGTTACCTTTTATCAAAAAAGAAATCCAAATATCAAGGATGTCAGAGAAGAAAGATGAAGAGAATCTGGATACTTGATGGTATCGCTAAGCCACCGTATTCATCAAAGCTGAAACAAGTCAATGTCCAGACTTCTTGTCACTCGTATGAGTGCCAGAATGCAAACTCTGTACTTGTGCTCATATCTCAAGATGAATTTTATTTAATAATAAAAGTATCTACCATTGATTGAATACTTACTGTCCTATGATCTTTTAATTAATGGCTACAATGAGCCTATGGAATAAGTATATTATATCCATTTTGCAAAAGAGGAAATATAGGCTCAAACAAGTAGGTAAACGAGCCAGATTTTTACCCATCACTTTCTGACACTAAAGTCTGAGCATTTAACTCTGCTTCTATGCTCCGAATTTGTCAGGTAATACTCAGATAGATGATAGGCACTTTGGGAATGGGGCATGGGAAAATGTTTGAAAACAATATCTGAGTTCAGATATATATGTGTTTAATAACCATTTTTAATTCACTTGATTATTTGTCAAAATAGTTCAGATTTGTGGTAACCAACCTCCAAGACAGCCCCTCATGATCCTCATTTCCTGGTATTCATGCCTGTGCATAATCCACTCCCATAATATATAGGACTGACCTGTGTGACTAATAGGACATTATGACAATGTATAGCTTCCAAGGCTAGGTCACAAAAGACATCATGGCTTCTTCCTTGCTTTCTTTCAAATCCCTCACTCTGGGGGAAGCCAGTTGTAATGCCATGCACACTGAAGAAGCCCTATGGAGAGGTCCATGTATCAAGAAACTGAAACCTCCTATCAATACTCATGTGTGTCAGCCACCTTAGATTTGGAATTGGATCTTCCAGCCCCAGTTGAAATATTAGATAACCGCAACCCTGACCAACACTTGACAACCACTTACTTCATGAATGACCCTGAGCCAAAACTACCCAGCTAAGTCACTCCTGAATTCTTGACTCACAGAAATGTTGAGATAACAAATAAATATTTATTGTTTGGGGCTGCTCAGTT
This sequence comes from Craseonycteris thonglongyai, assembly GCA_004027555.1. Lineage (NCBI taxonomy): Eukaryota > Metazoa > Chordata > Mammalia > Chiroptera > Craseonycteridae > Craseonycteris > Craseonycteris thonglongyai. The sequence continues at coordinate 72,057 of PVKE010001364.1, forward strand.
TTGGGGGGTGATTTAATACATAGCAGTTGATAAATTAATACACTGGGTAATTGAATAAACCTCCTTTGAACTTTAAAGGCAAAAAGAGACCTTACATTTGTTCATCACTTTATAAATTATTTTCCAAAGAAGACATATCTGGTCCTCACTGCAACTCTGAATAGGGAAGTATCCTTTCAGAAAAGTGACCATCAGACTGAGTAGCTCAAGGTACTTAAGTTAGCAAGAGATAAAATTAATAGAAAAGTATCCAAGGTCACTTTCACCAAGCCCTTATAGTACCCCTGTTTAGACATTGGCTTACACAGAAAAACCCTAAGAATCAATACTAAATAAAACTAAAAGGAAAAAGAATCACCAAAGAGACCCTAACTTTAAAACATTTCCTAAGAGGCAGTCAGCCTTATGCCGTACTCCCGCTCCTCCAACCTCACTGCCTCTCTGGTCTTCATAGCACATAAGAGTTTATGGTGTTGGATCTCGCCCCAAACTGTAGATAGTCATCAATTTTGAGAACATTCATATATTCTGAAGAGTGAAACTCTTAATGGTTTGTTGTTTATAGCTTAGGTTTAAATAGGAAACGAATAAAAGATAAAATCTGTGGTAAGGTGCTCAAACCCCAGTCAATGTAAAGTTTCCTGTTGTACAGTGAATTCTCTGAACCCATCACTGGGCCCTGGGTCCAACCTCAGAAACACAACTGAGGAGCGTTAAAACTAACAGAGCTAATGCATTTTTCATAGAACGAATGCTGAGGTGGTAAGTGTGACTTTGGGACAATAATGAGCGAGTGAGTGAGTGAGTGAGTGAGTGAGTGAGTGAGTGGCAGTCTGCTTCTTGTTACCCATAAGCCTGATAGTTTGTTTTGGTTTCCGGTTTAGTTTGAAAGAGCAAGTACAATCTCTGAGGCCAAAACTACTCTGACAGAATCCTCACTTGATGAGCCTGGCTTGAGTTGGGACAAAACCTCGCAAATGAAGTCTTCCCTTTGCTGCAGAGGTAATACAGTGGTAATATATGTGGCCTTTCAGGACTGATCACCTACAGCAGGGAACTTGGCAGAAAGGCAGCCTCAAGTTTGTTTCTTAGAAGTAATATGCATTAAAGTCTAAAACTGACTGCAAAGTACACACCCATCTGCAGAAGATGTTGCTACAGGTGTAGGATGTTGTGGTTGCTAACATCTTACATGTGTTCTCTAAACAATACCTCAAGTGTCTTTTTGTTTCTGGTCTGTGGTTTCCTGCATTTCCAGCAGCTGATCCTATGTAGAAAGGCAGCTGCCTGCAAAGTATTACTGATAATTACGTATAAAGACATGCATGCAGAAAATGATGCTGGCTCTTGAAGAAGCTTGCCCTGACCTTGGAGCAGGATGGAGCCTGCAGCATTTGTTGGAGAAGCTGGAATAAGCACACTTACTGACATCCAGGCCTGAGCAGCTTCCAAGCACCCGCAGGAATTCCTCCAGTTTCTCAGCCCCTGAGCTCTGCAGTAGGTGGAGGGATGGAAATCTGAATTGGAAACAAACATGGGGAAAAGGAAAGGAAGGCCCCTGTTAGGTGAGAGCTCTTGCCAGTACTCCACCACCCAAGCAGAGAATGTCAAGAAGTTTTTGTATTAATCATCCAAATAAGCCAAGCAAGCTTTGGTTCTGGAGCTGTAATCCTAGGAGCCAGAGGTATCACTGGGACACAGCGAGTCGACAAATGCTCAGGATGTGGGTCTTAAACTACTGGCAGCCAGGTGGTCCTTTAAAAAGCAAACATAGATAATCCTGAAGCCTGTCTATATATGGGTTGAGTGCTTGTCTTGCAGCCCCAGGATCCGAGGATTGAATCCCGGCCCCAGCCCGTGCTGAACTGGGGTGTGCCCTCAGTTCGGTTCTCAACAGCTGGGTTCCTACCCTGCATGCTCCCACCCCCACCTGTGGAATGGAACTATGTAGAAAAACTAATGATGTGTAACTATTTATACTACTCTGGGCCCTCCACCCCACCACCCCTGTCAAAAACAATAAAAATACATCTTTTTTAAAAAATTAAGAATTTTGTAGATCTGAAACTCCTACGACTTCCTATCTCTGAAAATGGATTTTCTCTCAATGTACAATAATAGATTCTATTAAGAGGTAATTAATGGTATGTCCTTTATTCAGGCATCTCCACCATGCTGTCTTCTTTGGGTTGTAATTTCATTCTGGCAATGGGAACGAACATGATTATGCCCAAATGGCATTTGTTGGATTTGGAGATGTTAAATAATGTATAATAATGAAGAACAATATTTTCCACATCCACTAAATAGAAAGATAAAGTCATTATTCCTCAACTGCCCACTGATAGTCTAGATCTGTTTAAACTGGTACAGTTTTACAGGATCATTTTGATAAAGTAGCCTCTACCGTAGTTTTTTCATTGTCCTTCTTAAGGCTACCATGTTACATGGTTGGAAAAATTTTAGATGACCACTTTTGTTTTAAATTTAAAGTCTACTAAACTATTCTCCCTCTCTGTTAAAATGAATTTTCACATCCTTATTTTTCAATCAGGCAGTTAGATAAAGATATTAACATACAAACTATAAGTCAGAGGTGCATAAATAAACCTCAGATTTGCTGTGCCGTAGATCACGGTTCAAACTCATCCTTTGTGAAGACAGGACAGCACTGGGCTATCTCAGGGTCTAGTTTACAAAGGCAAAGCCTATGACCCTGGGGGCCCAGATTCTTCTGCATGTTTATCTTCCCAAGACATTTGGGACTTTGTGCCCCGATGGGCAGGCCATGCAGTGAAAGCAACGAGGCTCATTTGTCTACTAATGGCAAGTGAAATCAAAAGCAGAGACTGGCTGGGCTATTTCCAGGGAAAATCTCCTCGTGCAGGAAAAGGAGGGTTTCCTCTGTGTGCTTGTGGAGAAATGTCCAGCTGCCAGCCTCCATCACCTATTCGCAGAGGACTGCTCTGCTCGTCACCAGCTCTGTCAGCACAGACGAGAGGCCACCTCCATGTCTGAGCTATAAATGAAAGGTTACTATGCCAGTGGGGTTTAGAGCTCAGGCTGAGACCTTCAGCTTCCCGGCCATGGTCAACATTGATGCTTTAACTTATAAGGGACCGGGAAAATTCTCTGCTCTGTTCTCTCTCTGTGGAGTTAGCAAACGGGTTTTTTTGTTTGTTTGTTTGTCTGTTTGTTTTTCCTTCTTCTTCTTCTTGAATCCAGACAAATATTAGTCTGGATTTGTCAGACAAAATTTGTCACATTATTTACATTTTTTAATTCACAAATTGAAGATTTGTACTACACATGATCTGAGCCAGAAAAATGTAAGAAAATAGTATGCATGCCTTATGAGTAATTCAGCATTTCTTTCTAACTTTAACTGTGTCTTTAAATGTCAAGCCTCTAGCCTCATCTTGTTCATTTGTCTGCGAGATATTTTAATGTTTGTCTCTGCCCAGGCTGTTTCTGAAGGACCACACCTGTTGTTTTAGCAGAGTTTCTCCCCAGGTGGCTATGAAACTCAGCTTATGCCCCAAGCTGATGAGTTAGGAGGACTCACTTCTGCTTAGCAAGGAGGCCTGTGTGGAATATTCTACAGATGTGTAGTATAATCCAATGTTAAAGTTTAACAGCTACCAAGAAGAAAAAAACGTTTTATTGAGTTCTAACAGCAGTGCGGTGGGGCTGTACTCTCAGAAAGAAATTTTTTAAAACTCATAGTAGGAAGCTCATGAGAAGTTCTTCAAGTGGATCCCGTAGTAAGACAGTCCTGGAAGCTCAGTGGAGCATCTGGGACAGGCTCTGAGCAGTGCCCACAGCACCACAGGCGGCACAAAGAGGCCAGTTTTGCTTAAGGAAGATCCTGAGCAAAGGCTGTTAATATTTAAACCAACTTATTTGAGGATGGAAGCTTTTTTGCAGAGGTGTTATTTCTCTTAGTGGCACTCAACCTGAGAGCTCTCAGATAAGCTGAGACCAGAGGCCTTCCTACCCCATTTCAAACTCATCCAACTTGGAGGGAGAGATCTTCTGACACAGTCCTCCTGCTCCCTTTCTACATGGGTCTGCTTCATTTTCATGCATGCATGTATTCATTCAACAAACACTTAGAAAGCATCTATTATGTTCCAGACACCATCCTAGGATCACACATTCAGTGGTGATCAAAAGAGGCTCAAACTCACACTCTTACAGCATGAACTCAGAGAATGTCAGGGCTGGCGCCTATCACGTTCAGATGCTATAAACTCAAATGGCTCCAGGGGCCAGATGGAGAGTGGAAATTCACAAAGGTCATAGAAAAGGGTAGTAACTATAGCAAACCAGAGAGAGTATGTTCCAAAAGTCATCCTAACACAGTTTTTTTTTTAGAAAACTATGAAGGCTTAGCAGAACACCTTTGAGCATCAGAGACCTCTCATGGCTGCTACTAAACTCTCAAAGGTGCTCAGACACAAGATGTGTCCTTCTGAAGCTCATGTAACCAGGCAGTGACAAAGCTAAAGATGTCGGGAGAACTCAGCTGTCCTGGCCTGGGCCCAGTGCTATTTTACTCTGCTATGCTCCCTCCGGTCCCATCATTCAATTCCTTGTGGCATCTCAGAAAGTTACTAGTGTTTGACATGATCTTGGTGAACAACTCATTTGTTCTCACAACAATTATTTATAAAGCTCTATCATAGGCCAAACACCAAGGAAAGCTTGAGAATGTTGAACAAGACCAATCTCAGAAATGGAACTTAACCTCCCAGAGTTAAAAGTGTATTGTGTTAGCATTCTAGATGTGTAATTAGTAGGAAACTATAAATTCCTTTTTTCCTCTTTGAGCACTTCTGAGGCAGTAGTTATGACTCTAGGCCTGGATACACATATGTGCTTAACCTCAACCAAAAAATAAATGTGATGTTACATAACTGATGTCATGTGTCCTTAAAACTAACTTAGCTCCACAACTGGTATTTATATATATAAAAAAAAAAGACTGCTGAATACTAACTGGGTACATATTAGGTGATCAAAACAGACTTGTTGGCTGGAAGTATTCATGTGTTATGCAATCTCAGCTGTCAGCAGATACATGAACTTGTTCTGCATTTGGCTGCTTTCTGACAGGATCAGCAGTAGCATGGTCAAGTGCCAGGGCTATCTATTCATTGCACAGATATTGATGGAGTGCCTGCCTACCATGACTTTGTGCTATGATATTCAAGGATCAGTGTTTATGAACCAAAGAAAAGTCGAAAACTATTTTTGCCTAAGAGTCTCCTAGTAGCGTAGTAGAATCCTTTGGAAATAGCCAAAGTTAGGTCTCCTGGGTCAGAAATTCAGTTTGTACCACTTGCTATAACTGGAAGGAGAAATGACCAGGGGTGTGATCTACAATGATTCATGGGCTATGGCTAAAGGTTTGACTGGATGGTGAGGGACATGGAAGAAACATGATCGGGAAATTGGTGACAAGATCTGATGAGGAGGCTGACTTGTGAACTGATTTCTCTGAAAGGACACAGAGTTGTGACATATCTATGTCATATGAACACTCATGGAATGATGACCTCAAGTGGAAAGGATGGTCCATTTTATGGATGTCAATCAGCGTCCTTCTCTCCCCACTCTCGGCATTGCCCAATGGGCTGGTGAACAAAGAGGCCATGGTAAGGATGAAGGGGTGAAGGCTATGTGTGGATTCAGCAGCATGGACTTCTACTCACTAAGGCTGAACTGTCTGTAGCCGCTGCTGAGTGCCCAAATTTCCAGCAGCCCTTGAGCTCCTAATATTGCACAATTCTCCAAGGACATCAGCCAGCTACTTGGTGACAAGTTGATTGCATCAGACTATCTCCATAATGGAAGGGGCAGCACTTTGTTCTTACTGGAATGGATGCTTACTCATCTTGTCTTCTTGCTTGCAATGTTTCTACCTAAACTATTATCCATGGACTGAAAGAATACCTTAGTCTTTGTCATGGTATTCTAAGCAGCATTGCTTCTGACCAAAGAATCCATTTCATAGCAAATGACATTGCAGCAATGGGCCCATGCTCATGAAATTTACTGGTCTTATCATGCTCCCCATTAGCTTGATGGAGTAGTGAAATAGCCTTTTAAAGACTCAGTTATGATGCCAACTAGGTGACAATACCTTACAGAGCTAGGGCAATGTCCTCCAGGATACAGTATATCTCTAAACTGATGGTCAATCCATCGTGATTTTTCTCCCAGAGCCAGGTTTCATAGGTCTGAGAATCAAGGGGTGGAAATGGAGGTAGTTCTTATCACTATGACCCCTAGTGATTCACTAGCAACACTTTTTATTCCCAACCCTGCAATTGGCTCTGCTCGTTTCAGCGTTTTAGTTTCAAGAGGAGCCAAAAGTGGAAAATGCTTCTACCAAAAGACACAACAATGATTCCAGTCACTGGAAGTTGAAACTGCCACCTGAACACTTTGTGTGTCTTATGCCAGTGAATCAAAATGCAAAAAAGAGAGTTATTGTACTTGCTTGGAAGATTGATCCTGATAATCATGGGAATATTGGGGTTACTACATACTAGGATATAAGGAACAATGTATTGGAAATGCCAAAGATCCTCTAGGTCACTTCTTACTATTTCTACTTCATAAGATTAAAGTCAATGAAAAATTGAAATATCCCAGTTCAAGCAGGACTGCCAATGAGCCAGAAATGACCCATCAGAAATGAACATCTGAGTTACCCCACGAGGCAAAGAATAGCGACCAGCTGAAGCACTTGCTTAAGCCAAGGAATGGGTAGGGAAGAAAGTAATGGTAAATTCCAGCAATGACCAGGTGACCATTGTACAAATGAGGACTGTAATGGTTTGGGGGCTTTTTCCTTATTTTGATATTTATATATTTGTGTACATATTAACCAAGTGTGCTTGTTTTCTTCCCCTCCCTCATCCTACCATCACCTAACCTAAAATGTGTTACATAGTAATTAATTTTTGATTCCAATATTTCAGTTACAGGGATTGTGAATCAGCTAAAAGAAGAACTAACATCACCCCTCCACCCACACACACCCCACCCCCCAAAAAAGGAGGGACTTTGCATTCTCTTTTGAAAAAAGGGTTACTGAGTATTTGGTTGTATGTGTGATGGTTGTGTCATGTCAGACTGATGCACACCTTAGTTACGGTTTTCATTTGGAGATAAAATATGGCTTAAGGATCTATATATAGTGCAAGGTGACAAGGGTTGACTACTGCTTTGTCATGTGTCAACGTGGCTAGACTGAATTCTATGTCCCAGAATTTCACTCCCTGTGTGTTTCTAGTTAGAGTATGTCACAAAGAGATGCTTAAGTGAGATCTGAAGGCAGGAAAGAAGCAGCAGTCACTGTTGTTGATCTCCTGGTTCTCCCTGTTGGTTGTGATGCTGCAGCCAGGCCTGCAACTATTCCACTTCTCCTGAATCTTCCTTCAGCTTCTCTGACTCCTGGGCCAGGTGAGTGTTAGGTCCGTGATGAAGGACATCAATTTCTTCTTTAGACACTCACACCATCAATGTCAGAAGCAGCCAAAGCAGCCAAAGCCGCCAGCCCATACTCGTGGATTCCACCTTACCCTTGCTCTCCCCTGCTTTACACCCACCTTCCCTTCCCAACCTCCTACCCAGAAGACTACGATTTCTAGCATCAGTCACAAAGACCACCTTATAGAAACTGCTTAACCACCTCCCACAATTACTTCAGATCAAATCTTTGTAACAAATCCCTTCTCACATATGTATCTGCCTGTGTGCTTGCTTCTCTCACTGAACCCTGACTGATACACTGGCTTTCAGAATAGGGGAGTTTATTTCCTTCCCATGTAACAATTCATAGGTGAACCATCCAGGTGGGCAGCATAGCTCTGTTTCACACGAACATTCAAGGACCCAAGTCCCTTTCAGTATATTGTGCCACTGTCCTAAGGTATTGTCTTCACCCACCTGGTCAATATAATATATATTATACTATATATAATGTAGGTAGTAATAGATAATAGATTATGCTATATATTGAGATGCTGACCACAAAGTCCAAAAAAAAAAAAAAAAACCCAGCATGAAACAACCACTTAAAAAATGAGCTGAGTTACCCTGCAAAGCAAAGGCAGGAGCAGCCTAGTACAGTGAAGAATTGAATGCTTCCAGATTTAAGCTTTTTTTATGCCAATAAATAAATAAATAAACTACTACTGTAATAACAAACCCTAGGAACTTTCCCAACTAAAAATCATAATTGATTACAAGCTGTTGCCTACAGTATTGAGTTACATTTTGCCTTACCAACAAAATGCCTCAGTAGTTAAAATGATTTTGTTTGATATTCACATGGATTAAATAGCCTAGAACATATCCAACCCTAGGCTTAATCTAAGAGAGAGGAGATCTGGTTCAAATGTGGCTACTCAGCATGTCAGGAAATGTTTTCTTCAATTAAGTAATCTTATTTTAGAGTTAACTCTGTGCCAAGAAAATAAACAATATATCTTTCATGAACACATCCACTCTGTTGTACAAAAACTTTTATTTTCTGGGAGGCTGCTCTTGGAATTTGTACATATAATGAGATCAGAGCTGGAAAAACCCTGTTTTCTTTAGCATTTAATGGCTTTGGAATAGTATAACGACAGAGTTCTGTGAGCAAGTGAATATCAAAGATCAACAGATCATCTTCCCCCTTCCCCCCAAAACCTGCTGTTTTACAGGAATATTGCACTAAGTACAGTGGGATGTTTTTACTCAGTCTTGAGCTCCGTAAAAAATTAGTTGCAAGAGTATCTGTTGCCCATCACAAACCAAATGCTGTTATGCTTTCAACACATTTAAAGGGATTAGGCATTATGGCTATATACTTCTAAGATCAAGTTGCTATGCTGGGAAGTCAGGCAAAACCCCTAAGGCCCAAATGCCTGGCTGGCTAAAGGGTGGCATCACAGCAGAGAAAACGCCAGAGGAGCTCTTCTTGGAGGTCTCTCCTCCCCGCACCCCCAGAGGATGACTGTGGATGGAGGCCTGGAGCTGGTTGTATTCTTCTTCATGTCCCACTGTTCCCAACACCCTCTGTTCTGCTCTAGCAATCCCAAATGACACCCACTTCCCCAGGCGAGCAGTGCTTGCTGCTCTGCTCCGCACTTGCATATATGTGGTTTTCCACCACAGAAGCTCCTTGTCGGGGATGCTGGGATAGCTCAGAGGGCAGGCCTGGGCCCTGGCATGTGCTCACCGATATGCTGAACTACGACAGTTACCAGTTGCGCTGGAAGGCTCCACGGCGAAGGTTCTTGCTTCCCATGCAGGAGGCCCCCGGTTCAGTTTCCACCCCGCCTGCCCAACTTTCACCTGTGTGGAGTGAAACCACGCTACAACTAATGACGTGCAACTATGGAGACTGCTCTGGGCCCTCCCCCTTCTCTCTCTCAAAAACAAAACAGAACAAAACAACAAAAGCTCCTTGTTGTCCTATAAGACCCAGCTCCAGCATCACTTCTTCTGTGAAGCCCAGCTGTTAATTACTCTCTCCTACTCATTTTTTTTCTTACTTTCTTCCCTGCTGGTGAGATTCTCAAAAGAAAGAAGCCTCATTGATACTATTTATCTTACATCCCATTGCCTAACTCTTACTTCTGAAGAGATTAAAGGTCTCTGTGCAGGTCTGGGAAAGTTTTCTTCTGTGTGTTACTTTACTCAAGTGCTTGCCCTGGTGTGTGTCCCCAAAGGGAATGGTATACCACTGTGGTTCTAAGTGTGGAGGGACTGCTACGGAGTTCCTACCAGTAAATGTTTATTAGTGCATTCCATGGGTGGGAGATCTAGGAAATATGAAGCATACAACTCTTTTGGTAACTGAAAGTTAACTATTGGTCTTGGTTGACCCAGGTACTGATTGAGGGGAGAATGAGAAAGATCAGAGGAATTTCTTTTGCCTTTTTCCACAATGAACACTGGGACTTGCCCTTTACGATGTTAGAAAGGAAGCTGCAGTTGGCTAGCTGGGAAGTTCCCTTATCCTACCTTGTTAGATTTAACATTCACTTATTTATTTCACAAATACATATCACGTATCCACCATGAATCTGCCAAAAGACTTGTATGCCTCATATTTCCTAGATCGCCCACCCATGGAATGCACTAATAAACATTTACTAGTAGGAACTCCATGGCAGTCCCTCCACACTTAGAACCACAGTGGTATACCATTCCCTTTGGGGACACACACCAGGGCAAGCACTTGAGTAAAGTAACACACAGAAGAAAACTTTCCCAGACCTGCACAGAAGAACTTTAATCTCTTAAGAAGTAAGAGTTAGCTGATTCTGGGTGGGGAGCACATAATGCAATGCACAGATGATGTAATGTAGAGTCGTACACCTGGAAACTATGTAATTGTTACCAATCAATGTCACCCCAGTAAATCTAACAATAAAAAAAGAAAAAGAAGAAGAAGTAAGAGTTGACTTTGCTCTGCTTAGCTTCTTTGAGCAGAGTTTAGGTGAGAAATTTCAACAGAGCCTGTGGAGGTCTAGCCATAACCGACTCACATATGCTGTTCCCTCGCCCCCAGTAACCGTTCCGGGGCCTTTAAAAGAGGTAGCGATTGAGATGAAGAGCACGGGATAGGATCCAGGAGAACTGTGTCGAAGTCCTGGCTCTGCCATTGTTTGCGCCTTCCTCTTAATTTCTGGGGCCTCAGTTTTCTCATCTTTTAGTGGAGGCTATAATATCTACCCAATCACCTTACCATGAGGTGCTAAGCTTTGAAAAGGTTAGTTTCCATAAGACCGTGTAAAAACTTAAAAGTACCATCTCAACTCATGGCTACTCCCTTGCAAGTGCTCGGCCTGTGAGCCCACCTGGACTCGGTGCACAGGCCCTTTCACCTGTGGAGCAATTTCCCCATCAAATTCTTCTTGGCTAACATCACCCACGATGTCATGCAGATAGATATCAGGTGGCCCCTGACACAGTGTGTAAGGAGGGAACATCTCCTCTGTGATCTTCTTCCTGAAAACCCTTAACTGTAATCTAGTCATGAGGAAATCATCAGACAAATCAAGCCTGGGGGACATTCTGCAGGAGACCTGGCCAGTATTTCTTAACTGTCCAGGTTGTGAAAACAAGCAAAGACTGTTATAGAACAGAGAAGACTGCAGAGCCAAGAAACCAAATGCAGTGTTGTTACCTGAACTGGATTATGAAACAGAAAGAAGACATTAATAGAAAACTGCTGACATCCCCATACGTGTAGAATATAGTTGATAGTAATGTACCAATGTTGGTTTCTTAGGTTGAACACACATACCATTGAAAGGTAAGATGTTAAGAATGGAGGAGGGGAAGCCGGGATGGCTCAGTGGGTTAGGCGCTCACTTTGCAGCCTCGGGGACGAGGATCAAATCCCGGCCCTGGCCCATGTGGACCCATACCCTGAACTGGGGAGTGCCCCCAGTTCAGTTCTCTCTCTCTCTCTCTCTCTCTCTCTCTCTGTCTGTCAAAAAACAAACAAACAAACAAAAAAAAAAGAATGGAGGAAACTAAGTAAGAGATAACATGAGAACCCGGTACAATTTTTGCAACTTTCTGTATATCTAAACTTATTCCAAAATAAAAAATGTATTAAACAAAAATTCTACTTCCCCTTCACACTTCATTCAAATATCAAGCCTTTGTGATGCCTTACTGAATCCCTCACTTAGCTGTGACTGCCTCCTTCTAAACCCTCCTAGCACTTTGTCCTCCTTAAATGACATTCTGCATGTTATAAATGTTTGTGTACTGTTCAAACTCCCCTATCCCCCACACATACACACATTCGAGGTGCGAGCAACTCGAAGGTGATTTTTTTAATCTGTAGTGCCTAGTGTCTAGTTCCTGACACACGATAAATATGTAATGAATGTTTATGAATGGGTGGATGGATGGATTGCAGCAGCTTGTGCTGTCAAAGTGTAGTTACTACAACATGTTCATCCTATCCAGGCTTAGCTGTATAAGACATATTGCCAAAATAGAATGTATTTTGTCAGCTAAGGCAAGGTCTGTTAATGAAGGCATTGCTATATATTTGCAAAACACCTTCCATTCTAGACTTCTAAAGTGATTAAGAAACCACAACTTATGAATTGTCACACACACCCCACACGTATGAAATACTTTTGGCATAATTTAGTAATCCAAACTGTACATACCATAGGAGATTTGAGAAGTGCCAATTAAAGATGCAGTGCTGTGCTCACCTTATCCTGGGCATGAAGCCACCGAACTTAGTGAGCATTGGATTCAAAGAAGGAAGAATTGAAGACTTTTTGTTTATAGCTGTGGATTTGAAGGGATTTGGGGCATCAGTACACTAGGTTTGAATGAGAAAAACAGGCTAAAAATCAGGAATAAAATAGTTGGAAACCAAACAGGATGTCAGAATTAAGAAAGAAAATTGGAAAAGAATGCAAGCATTACACTGAACTGTTAAATCCAGGACATGGGAGAGGCCCACACAAGGGGGCAGGAGTCAGGGAGTGGAAGAGATAATGTAAGAAAAGTTGTCTTAGCCTAATTGCCTCCTTTCTAATAAGCTGAGCTAAGACATGGGTTTGCAGGTAGGGGGGTTGCTTTTGGAAATAAACCCAAGTAACAGGAGTGGAGGACATGTGAGTATGGACCCGGATGGTCCGTCGTCTCATTGTGCAGATAATTGGATTTCAAATACAAGCTGTAATAACTGTGAATACATATGATTATGATAAGTTGCCATTGTATTCATGCAAATGGTAATGGTTAATGGTGGTTTAGCTGAATTTTGTATGTTTTAAGAAAATATTTCAAAAGCACTTTGACAGGTTCAAAAATTCTTTAAGGGCGAATAGGTAGTAAATTGCCCTATCCAATGAATTCGTCCAGGTAACTAGGTACTACTTTAAAAGTCTAGAATATGGATCAGGTAGGTCCAAAGGCTATAGTAATTTTATAATCAGCACTATTATTTTCATTTCTACACCAACCTTTGGCAAAACAGCAATTGTACGATTCTGTGTGAGTGTGAGTTTTTGATCCTCTCAGATTCTCTTATTTCATAGTGACCTGCTCTGTGACAGCTGCCTTGCAGAAGCTGATTCTACATATACACATATATGTAGCTGATTCTACATATATACAGTGGCCTAATTACATACTTCCTCAGCTTTTTTCTCTGCACTGTTCATTCAAACATGGTCACATTAAGAGGCTTGAGTTTTCTGAGGTCGCAAAAGGACTCGAGCTGTCAGAAACAGAACTCTTCAGAGAAAGTGGGTCTGGACTTCCACTGGCATCACTGTGGCTGCTACTGATGCTCTGGGACAGTGACCCAGACTGTCAACGTGACTCAGGGCCATTCGCTCTCTTTCTTTCTCCTGTGTTGTCGCCGTGGTGGTAGAGTGTGGAGCAGCTTAAGGAAGTTGCTTTGACTGAGTTGAGAAAGTTGCTTTGAATGAGCTCTCCGTAGCTGCTGCAGCATTCAAAATCCAATCCAGCTCCAAAGTGCAGCCCCAAAGGATGAGCTCTGAGCCCCCAAGGTCAAGGAGCTAATACTGCCGGGCTTCAGTGCTTGACAGAGACCCACCCGCTCTCTCCCCAGAACCTCTCCATACTCAGGGCTTAGCCGGGCTGCTTGCTTTGTGAAAGAGGACTGCACTTGGAGGTTAGGGATCCGGTTCTATTTTCAACTGGCCAAGTGATCGCAGTCTCCTCAGCCCTCAGTTTCCTCAGCTATAAACTGTGAGTGAATAAATAGAGGGTCTTTCAGCTCCAAGAGGTTATGATTTAAAAATCTTGCCAAGACAAATATCTTAAGTTTGTTTTCTTGTATTTCCACACCTCCCACCCTCTACCCTTGACCGGGACACGGAAAATATCTGATGCCTCACCCTTCCACGGCCTCACCAGACACTTGAGAAAATCTGAATATTTCTTTTATTGAAGAGCTTGAACCATATTTTCTACACATTTGGCCTTTGTTGTTTTTTTTTAGCCAGTAAAATCCCTCCCACCTCTTCAAACCACGAGAGGTAAGTGTTGCATCAAAAAAATAGCTGCTTCTCATCAGGTTACTTTAGTCTGGTATCAAATTTGGTTATTTCAGTCACCTTTTTCTCTGTGGATTAGGTGGTGGATGTCAGTCTATCTATTCATCACTGATTTACTCTGAAGGAATTTGAAGTAGGATGTTTCTCATGGGGGAAAAAATGCATTTTGGGAAACCCTTTGTCTAGGTTACATCCTCTGGGAAGAGTCACAAACCTACTTTTTTATTTCCATAGATGTTTATCATCAGAGCGTTGTGAGAAGATGGTGGGGCAAGATAGTTAAAAACACCTTTTTTGTTACAATCTTAAGAGAAGATTTAAAAGCCAACTCTCTAAGATAGCTCACTTCATCTAGAATCCACTAAAATTATGATTTCTGATAGCCATGTCAGCCTGAAGACACAGAAAATTACAATTATGGGGGACATCTTTCAGTCTAATGAGAATGCTCCCTGTGCTGGTTTCCTCTGGGTTTGGTGTCCTTTTGAAAACCTTAGGCAGTGGCCTGTCACTGAGAAGCCATTGACTCGCTCGCATTTAACTTGCAACCTCCTGCTTGCCGGAGAGGGCTATAATACGGTGTAACATGATAGAGAAGGGGCAAAGAACTTGGATTGTTGCTGGCATATCAGTTCTTTCCGTTAATAAAACACTCAGCTGACTCATTTTCTCTGGCCACTTTTCCATTGTAAAAAAGCTTAAATCAAAGAACATGACTGCTTTTATTGGCAAAACAGTAGATAAATCAGGGATGTAAAAATGCAAGAAGAAGGATTCAGTACAAGCACTACACAGGGTGGACTCGCTGGGTGAAAGGTTTATTCTGTCAATTTTCCTCTTGAGACACTTAGGTTTAAGGAAATGTTTGCACTGCTGTAGAGAAAAAGTTGGCTGTGTGTTTTTCTTTTGTGTTTAGGCCACTCTGAAAGTAATTCCTTTGGGCACAATTATCTAACATATGGTGATTCAGAAAAAAAGCCCAAAGCAAAGGTCATTGGATGTTTTAGACAGGAAAGAAGAAAATCCATCTTGGAGAATAAAACAAAGTCAGTCAGGGCTGAGGTACAACTATGGTCAAAGGAGCATGAAAAGTAAAAGTGAGAGAGACTTCAAGTAAAAAAATGCAACTCAAGTTCCTTGCTTTTGTTGTTGTTGTTTGATTTTTGCACGAGGATTGTGCACGTGGAGATTTAAAAGAAAGAAAGAAAGAAAGAAAGAAAGAAAGAAAGAAAGAAAGAAAGAAAGAAAGAAAGAAAGAAAAAGAAAAGAAAGAAAGGACTTGATATCAGAGAAGTTTGGTGCTGGTTGCACAGCCATGTTTTTTTCACCATGGAAAAATGACCAGAGAAAATGACTCCGTTGAGTGTCTTATTAACTGAAAGAATTGATATGCCAGCAGCAATCCAAGTTTATTTCCCTCTTCTCTACCATAATATGGCTCCACTCTGGGAAGTAGGAGATTGCAAGTTAAATGCTAACAAATCAAGCTTTTCAGATATTAGGTTCACTAAAGTGCCAATCACAAAATATAAAAGAACTTTCGGCATTGAAACATGAAATCTCTTCATATAATTTGTTACAATGCAACTACCAAAGAAAAGGAGATTCTTAGTGGGAAGCAGGGATAGAAGAGGGTCGAGAGGGTCAAATATATAGTGATAGAAAGAGATTTGACTTGGGTTGTGAGCACACAAGAAAATATATAAATGCTGTATTATACAACTGTATACTTGAAACCTACATAATTTTTTAACCAAGGTCACTCCAATAAATTGAATAAAAAAGGAGGATTCTCTTAACATGTGTTGCTAGGTGTTGGCTCGGCCATGCTCCCTCTAAGGCTCTGCTGGAGGCCTCTTCTAGCTTCTGGGGTTGCTGGCAATCCTTGATGTTCCTTGGTTTCTCAATGTATCACTCCAGTCTCTGCCTCTATTGTCACACGGCCTTCTTCTTGTGTCTCTTCTTTTCGTATGAGGGCCAGTTGTATTAATCTGCCCAGCTGCTAGGGTGGCTTAAACAATAGACATTTTTGTCTCATAGTTCTGTCTCTGGAGGTTAAAAGTCCCAGATCAAGGTGCTGACTGATTTGGAAGAACATGAATTTGGGGAGGACCCTATTCAACCTAGTACATCTCCCTAAACAAATGATAATCTCTTCTGTGTTTAATATATAGTGAATCCCTAACATTCCATTCCATTCAGTTGTTCACCCCATTGGTTTTCCAAGTGTGATTTAAGAACCACTTGCCCCAGTTCAACTTGGGGAGGGTCTCATTGAAAATGCAGATTCTTAGGCTTTACTCTGTTTCTACCAAGTCAGAACCATTAAGTGTAGAGGTCAGAAATTTTCATTTTAAACAAGCTCCTGAGGGTTTTGTGCCCACCAAAATTTGAGGACCACTGATCTAAAGTGTCAGAAAATGCCTTATGTTCCCCATGGTGCTTCCTTAAATTCATTCTTTATTTTTATTCCTCTCAGGTGAAATTGAGAATAGCAGGTCAACAAAGTTCTTTATATTTGAACACCATTATAAAGGTATTCCTCGTGTCTTTTCTTTCCCAGGTCAAATGATATAAATTCAAATATTAATTTCTAGTTTTGATAAGATATATTTTCTAATTATTAAGTCATTTACAAACTCTGGTCAAATTCTTGTTGTCTCCAGACTTGTAGATAATAAATATCTTTGTTCATGACAGGAGATACCACTGTTACATATTTCACATTAGAAAAATCTGAAGCCTAGAGGAGTCATCCTGAACCATCCTAATCAAGGGTATTTCCAGTCCTAAAAAATGAGTACATACTTAAGTATTAATAGCCTACAACAGGGGTCCCCAGCCCCCAGGCCAGAGCCCACTAGTGGTCCATGGCCCATCAGGAACTGGGCTGCACCGCAGGAAGCGGGCATCGGGAAAGCCAGCGAAGTTTCATCTGTATTATAGCGGCTCCCCGTCACTCACTACCATCTGCTCTCCGCCTCCTGTTGGATCAGCCATGGCATTAGGTTCTCATAGGAGCACAAACTCTATTGTAAACTATGCATGTGAGGGATCTAGGTTGTGCTCCTTACGAGAACCTAATGCCTGATGATCTGAGGTGAAGCTGAGGCGGTGATGCTAGTGCTGGGGAGCGGCTGCAAATATAGATGAACATTATTATAAAGTCATAATAATAGAAATAAAGTGAACAATAAATGTAAAGCACTTGAATCATCCCGAAACCATTCCCTTCCTGACATCCTCTGGTCTGTGGAAAAATTGTCTTCCATGAAACTGGTCCCTGGTGCCAAATAGGTTGGCGACAGCTGGCCTACAAGGTAGAGTCTGCCTTAAGGTCCTCCTTCCTGTCAGCCCTTTGTGTCAACTTTTACAAGTGAAGAAACAAACCTACTTGCTTATGGGCTGTTTGTGTTCTCAGCCCTGTGGTGAGGCAACAGGAGGATGTGGAGGTGATGAGAATGGGAAAAGAGAGTCATGAGGTGAAACAAAAAGCAATGCTTCCTCTGAAATGGAGCTTTTACAAGTCTTGAAACCAATCATTTCTTTTTGGGCCATACAAAAAAAGACACTTGGTGAGGGCCATAGACAGAGTTCTGATTCTGCTAGAGCCAGAAGGTCTGAAAAACCTTGCAACAATAACTACTACTTCTCAGACTTGAATTTTGTTCACACTTGTAGTGGAACTCCATGCTGATCCTTCACATATGCATTCAGCAAACATCAGTCCATATCCCCTGAATACTCACAGTCTAGTGAGTATTCACCAAAGATGTAAACCCAGACATATAAATCCAAAGCTACAACACATACTGAACTGTGCTCCAGTCCCTGGAATTTTGAACCAATCAATGAGTCAGGAAGGCATGGAAAAGTTGTGTGGCCAGAGCTGTTGAGTCTTAGAACTGAAAGATATCTTGTAAAAGTACCACTCATCACTCCAGCATCCATTTATGATAAAAACTCTTAATAAATTGGTAATAGAGGGAATATATCTCAACATAATAAAGGCCATATATGACAACGCCATAGCTAATATCATACCCAATGGGGAAAAGCTCAAAGCTTTCTCCTTAAGATCAGGGACAAGACAAGAATTTCCACTTTCACCACTTTTATTCAATGTAGTACTATAAGTCCCAGCCACAACAATCAGACAAGAAAAAGAAAAAAGGCATCTAAATGGGAAAGGAAGAAATAAAACTGTCATTTTTGCAGGTGACATGATACTATGTCATCTATATATATAGAATCCCAAAGATTCCACCAAAAAAATACTAGAACTGATAAATAAATTTAGTAAAGTAGCAGGATAGAAAATTAATATTCAGAAATCAGCTACATTTTTTACGCAACAATAATGAGGAGAAATTAAGAAAACAATCCCATTTACAATTGCATCAAAAAAACGAACTCAGAATCAATTTAACCAAGACATTGAAGACAGAAATTAAAGAAGGCACAAATAAATGGAAGCATGAATAGGAAGAATTAATATAGTTAAAATGTCCATACTACCCAAACAATCCATAAATTTAATGCAATCCCTATGAAAACACCAATGGCATTTTTCACAGAAGTAGAACAAATAACCCAAAAACTTTATATGAAACCATAAAAGACCCCGATTAGCCACGGCAATGTTCAGAAAGAAAAACAAAGCCGGAGGTATCACACAACCTGATAGCAAACTGTACTATAAGGCTATCGTAATCAAAACAGCATGGTATCAGCATAAAAACATACACATAGATCAACGGAGCAGACTAGAGAGCCCAGAATTAAATCCATGCGCATATGCTCATTTAATCTACGACAAAGGAGGCTAGACTATACATTGGGTGGAAGCCGTATGCCTGTCACGCAAAGTCCAGTTTATAAACGTCTTATTACGTTGCCTGTATTTTCTTTCAATTCTCCCATACATCATTTTTGAAGTCCAGCCTATCGTAGCTGCATGGAGGGACACAACAAAGCAGCTTTGCTTGTGCCCAGGCTGAATTTTAAAGGAGAAGCTGGGTGCTGCAGGGAGCCAGGCATGGCAGTGGGAGCAAGAATCAAAATGTGATACTGAGCACCCCGGTGTGTGTTGGCTTCACTCAGCACTCCTCACTGCTGTGCTCCTCTGCTTGTTTCGCTAGACAACCACCTTAGAGAAGCTGAGTGAGGCTGCTCTCACCTGGGCCCATGGGTGGTCCCACTTTCCCTCTCCTTGCCTCAGAGTCTGTTGGGCCTTTTGTTAGTTCTCAGATGTGGTACACTCCTTTGTGTCTGCCTAGAACCCTTGCAGATTGAGACTGTCCACGCCTGGGGTCACCTGTGGGGGTCTCCGGGCACTGGAGGAAGGTAGGGTTGTTTTCCATTAGGCCCTAGAATGGGTCATACGTACCAGACAGCACCTGCTGAAAGCAGTGCTTATTTGTGCATGTGTTTACTGTTTTTCTATCTGATTTGCTTTCTTTCTCCATTGGCCCACTTTCACCTTCCTAAGAAAGTGCAGGTAGAAACTCTGAGTGCCTTATCCCTAGGTTTTGCAGAGATAAGCCAGTAATGCCTTGCTTTGGGGTTACATGGACTGAGTATAGGCCCTGCTGAACTGAAGTCAGTGCTAACTTATTTTAGCTGACTAAAACTAACACATGCTACCTGAGTCAAAATTGGGGAGCTGAGAAGAGGGGGGATGGGGGAGAAGGGGAAGGAAAGCAGACAGGTATAAAGAAGTTTTTAAAAATATAATCCCATCACCCCTGTTAAGGTCTTTGGGTATTTCCCCTTATCTTTTTTTAAATTTAAAATTTTTTTATAACACATACAGAGCTTTCACGTTGTTTCAGGTAAAGTAATGGTTAAAAAAATATATATATCGAAGTCTCAGATCATAAGAACAGGCAGTAAAAGAGGCCTGTGCATCCCAGGAACTTTTGACACATATATAAAGATAAGAAACCAAAAAAACCCTTTGTTTTTAAACTTGGGAAAGGAGAGCTTCATGTGGTATTCATGTTGTCATTGTGACTAACTCTCCTCAATGAAAAACATGATACTAATTAATTGGTTGGTCAGGATGAAAGTAAGTGTTGGCCGTGGCGCTGACTGCAGACAGCGTCTGTTCTTGTGCGGAAGTGGAATGCACATTTTATGAATCAGCGTGCTTGTCAGATGCGGCTGTGGCAGGGGTGAGGCGGGAGCAGCCTGAACACAGGAAATCACATTCAGAGGCGAAGCTCTGCGCTGGCACAAGTGTGTTAACCTTTCATCCATGTCACTGGGTTTAGTATGTTAACTTCGTAGTAAAACTTCTTCTTTGGGCTCAGGGTTCATAAAAAGTGTTACTGGTCCTTGATGTTCCCAGTTGAGGATGGTAAGGAAAACAGAACCCTGAAAGCTCACATTGATGGAAGCAAAGACAGAGCTGGAGGGTCAGCCCAGGGTCCCAGCGCCTCCCCAGCCTGACAGAACTGAACAGCTATTCACGGAGGCTGGAGCACTTCCAAGCTGCGAGTGTAAATGTACTTGTACCATCTCTGCAGAGAGGAACTGTGTAGTCCCCAGTGCCTCCTGGTTGATTCGGATCGACTGTTTATTTGTTTAGTCCTGTAGTGACATTATCCACAGGGCTAGAGCCACACAGGGCGGATAAGGAATTCCTGCAGGAGGGAGGCTGTGTGTGTTTATTGCCCTGTCAGCCTTTCACGACAAAAGACAAAAGTTGCTGCAATTTATGTGTTCCCACACACACGATCCATATGGACAATATCGAGTATAGGTGCTGAGGAAGAAGGAAAAAAAAGAGGCTTACCAGAAATCAAGGTGCCAGCTGCTGCCTTGTGAGAAATGCAGAGAAAAGGTCTCTCAAAGAGCCTCTGGTTAAACACCACAGTTGCAGAGCTGGAAGGAATTCTGAGATGTTATCCATCGCCAGCTCTTGACTGGCCTAGGCCTCCTGTTGCCTTGAACCTTGAGCCTAACTTTTTTTTTTCTTTTCATGCTCAGCAGTTTTTGTCCCCTTAGCAGGTTTTTCACAGCTATGCCTATTTGATGGGATGATGTTTTCCTTTTTCCTCAGCACTTTTATTTGCAGCTCATTTTAGGCTGGCCGGACAGACATACTATTTTAAAGGGGCAGAAAACAACGGTACTGTCCCATTTCAAACGGTACGTATGGTCAGTCTGGTCTCACTGGGCTAAATTCAAGGAGTCAGTAGGCCGACCATCCGAACCATTTGAAACAGGGCAGGTACTGTTTGCCGTCCCATGTAAAACCGATCTGGCCAGCCTACTCAGTTTGAATGCAGTTCTCAGCTGTGGGTGTATGATCAGCGCCAATTCCAGTTCATCTTCTCAGTGTCAGGCTGAAACCCCTAAAATGTGCTGCCAGTTTGGTTCCTGATTGTTTTTCTGGAAGCCTGCAGTTCTGAAAGCTTTTCACCTCAGGAACGTGCCTCTCGTCCAAGAAACACACTCCTTGAAAGAAAGGGCAAAATGAATCAACGGAGTCAGCATCTCTCCCAGTGGGCTGGCAAATGCTGATTTGCTGAGGTCGCGTTGTAGACCCAGTGTGGCCCTGCCACGCAGATGCTGCCACCGCACAGTTTGATCAGTGCCCCCCTGAGAGTCTCACACAGGTCTCCAATGCCAGGATGGCCAAGGGCACTGTAGGAAGGGCCGGCTGGGAAACAGATGCAAGTGGGATGGATGTCAGCCACAGGCCTCGAGAAACAACACTCTGGGACATGCTCAAACCACCCCAGCGAAGTGACGCCACACTGCTACAGGCCAGGGTGGCACGATGGCACCTCGGGTGACCCCGGTGGCCCCGGGCTCATTGTGAGTAATGGGACAAGACAGCCGTGGATGGATCATGAGTAGCAGCGGTCCCAGCGAATTGCCATTGGCGGTTCCATGGAGACATGTCACGACCAAGACCCACCTCCATCTTCCTGGCCGTGGTGTATACACGGGAGCCACCCCATAGGCCCGACACAGACCCTGCCAGCGCTGTGCGCATAATCACAACATAGGTGATACGATGAAGGACAAAAGTGCTGAACGAGTGAAGGGGAGATCCGATGGGGATCCTCAGTGACCCTGAATCGAGGGAGGAGGTAACAGCTGAGAGGCAGATGCTGCTAGGATTTGGATATCACCTCAGCCTGGTACCCACCAGCCTCTGAGTTTGCCTTCTTAGTTCCTCTATTACAGTAGGAAAGAAAACCTAGAACCTCCTCACTTTGCTTACAGGCTACAAAGGGGGGGGGGGGCCAAGGGTGGGAGCTGAGGAAATACATTTGCCCTAGAAACAACGCAAACCACCATATTAAACAGAGGGGGCTGTTATAAAAGCAAAGTAGAGGCGGTGCATGTATTCTTAGTGACCAGGACTAGGGTGCCCGGTGCAAACATGAACAGCTCCTGCCTACCGGGCCCTCCAGTCTTGGAGTTTGGGTTCCCGGCCACCCCCTCCTAAGGGTGCCTGGCCTTGCCAAAAATCATTTACTAATAAAGAGCTCTCAGAAATGTGCCCTACCTTTGGCCAAAGAGGAGAACCTCTTTTCCAATAAATATTTGGCCTGGAGGGGGGAGGGGAGCCAAGAGTAACAAAGCGGCCGGCGGCCTGGGTTTGTTTGGATTGCCCGGCCCGGGCGCAGCTGACCACGGGTACAGATAGGTTAATTTCCACATGGAGCTGCAGAAACCCTATCCGCGGGTTGCGAGGCGTGGGTCAGCCAAGGCATGTTAATCTGTTTAGCATGTGCGCCGCGCCGAGGAGCCAGACCACCGGGGCGCACGAGGCGCGGCCAGCGCCGCGCTGCTCCGGGCAGTTAATGAAGAGCGTACGGGGAGTGCGCGTAGCGAGGCTGCGCCTGCGGGCCCCGGGGAGGGCCAGGCCGCCTGCTGCGGGCTGCGCGCCCCAGACACCGAGCGAGCCCGGGCCTGGCCCCGGCGGGGCGCGCAGCGCCGCCCGCCCCGGAGTGGGGGTCGGGGGGGGGGAGCTTCTCCGCTCTCGCGCCGTGGGGGGAGCAGGGGAGCAAAGGGTTAGCCATTGAGAACATTTTTAACTAATCAAAATATTTGCTGATGAGTATTTATTTTTACAAGAACTCGGTTTGGCCGGAGACTTCCCGAGCAACAATGTGTGCTGCCGTATTAGGTTTGTGACGGAGCCAAGTGTGGTTGGGCTTATTGAATCCGCGCGCCGGGGACCACTCGCTCCGGAGACGGTTCTCTGTTCCGAGGAAGCAGCTTTCCCAAGACCATCTTTCTGCAGATGGGGCTCAGAGCACAACCACATGGCCCCCGGAGCACGAGAGGCTTCGCGTATTGTGTTAGGGCTGAATGAAAAGAACGCGTGCCCTTTCCTATCCAAGCAATAAAGGGGGAAAGAGCAGAAGATGCCCCAGTCCTGGGACAGGAAAAAGAGAGCAGAAGATGCCCCAGTCCTGGGACAGGAAAAAGAGAGCAGAAGATGCCCCCAGTCCTGGGACAGGAAAAAGAGAGCAGAAGATGCCCCAGTCCTGGGATAGGAAGAAAAGAGCAGAAGATGCCCCCAGTCCTGGGACAGGAAGAAAAGAGCAGGAGATGCCCCCAGTCCTGGGACAGGAAGAAAAGAGCAGAAGATGCCCCAGTCCTGGGACAGGAAGAAAAGAGCAGAAGATGCCCCAGTCCTGGGACAGGAAAAAGAGAGCAGGAGATGCCCCCAGTCCTGGGACAGGAAGAAAAGAGCAGAAGATGCCCCAGTCCTGGGACAGGAAAAAGAGAGCAGGAGATGCCCCAGTCCTGGGACAGGAAAAAGAGAGCAGGAGATGCCCCAGTCCTGGGACAGGAAGAAAAGAGCAGAAGATGCCCCAGTCCTGGGACAGGAAAAAGAGAGCAGGAGATGCCCCAGTCCTGGGACAGGAAAAAGAGAGCAGGAGATGCCCCAGTCCTGGGACAGGAAGAAAAGAGCAGAAGATGCCCCAGTCCTGGGACAGGAAAGCCACAGCCCAGAGGTGCTAGCGTAAACACAAACAACAAAACTGGAGCAATGCGACACAACATCTACCTCCATGCGTCCCTCCAACGTGCTCATCTTTCCTGACTCTTTTGTCGTCCTTCCTCCCAAGAAAGACTCACTTTTAACTGTACTGAAGAACAGTCCTTGAGTCTAGTCAGACGTGATGTAACTACTTCATTCGAGTCATTGCAAAGCCACTGTCCACTAGGAAAACCCAAGCAAGGTTATGTCGAATCGAGGTTGAAAATGTACCTATGGGGCTCATCGTGGTAAACCACCTCGGAATGTAATGCCAGCTGCAGAATTACTGGACTTTAATTTCTTAAATGCTATTGACTGAAAACTGGATTAAAACCTCTTCCTATAGAGCAATAATCGTCATTTAGAAAATGGATTGCTGTGGCATGAACTCCTATTTGTCAACCTCAAACAAGCGCACAATCCTCCTTAGGGACGGCTTCCTAAAGAGGACTTTGGAGTGGCCCAGTCTTGGGAAAAGGGGGCATTGGGCAGAGGCTGTCCTGGAAAGGGACATTCAGGGCATAACTGCCAAGCAGTGCCCACAGAAAGTATAAATGAGCAGATATTTAAAATACAAGCTTGGATCAGAGACGCAGAATATAAATTGATGCATCATGAAAAAGACTTCCCAAGTGCTCGAGGAGACAGGACTGGTTCAAATAGAAGAAAAATAATAAAGAGTTCTAGAGATCCTAAGCTAAATACCCCTTGGCAAGTCTGGCAACTTTCAAAAGCAAACATAAAACTAGGATAAAAAAGTCAAGTGAACTGCTAGGAGCCATGAACCCGCTTTTCCCTTTATTATACTTTGGAGCTTTTTAAATTTAATCTGGGAAGCCACAATTAAAGATATTTGGAAAATTAAAACAGTCTCCCTTCTCGCCTCTATTTCCTTTACTTGCTTGATTTACATTGGTCATGAAGTGTCTTGATCTTATTGACTTAATGTCAGTTGCCACCTGTCTAATTTTGGCCCAAATACTGCCCCCAATCAGAATTAAATTATCCATGTCTCCATGAAGTGTGAAAAGAGCTTGTGGCTTTTTTTTGATCAAAGAGATCCATGGCCCTGGATTTAAAACAGAAAAGGAAATCAGCACTAATAAAAATTGCCTGCACTTTATATTATTGTGAAATTGGTTGGCAGAGATGCTGGGACTAAGGAAAGTCAAAAGTTTCAGAGAGCCCCCAAAAAATCATAGCTGAGGAACTTGAATTCTTTGGAATCCGTGATTGAACGGGTTTCAATATTTCCAACCCAAGTTTCCTTTACTCAGTGACTCCAGCCAAAAGAGGACACTTGGCTCCTGCCAGTCCAGAGAAAAGTGTCAGTAAAGTGCCTGGATGCCCAGTAAAGCAAGGAGGCTGCCTGTCTGGAAGGTGACACGTCCCCATGCCCAAGCCAAGGCTTCTGATGCCCGCTCACCCCTGTGTGAGAGTGTTTCAGTCAGTTCGGGTTGTTGGATGGCTTAAAAGACAGACACACTTCTCACAGGTCTCGAGCCCAGCAGTCCCTCCCGATTAAGGTGCTGGCCGCTCAGTCGTTGGTGAGGGCCCTTGCTGGCCTGTAGCCATCACCTTGTATCTTCACATGGGCACAGAGAAGCCAGCTCCAGTCTCTTCCTCTCCTTACAAGGACACTGAGCCATCATCGGGGCCCCATCCTCATGAACTCAGCTCAACCTAATTATCTCCCAAGGGCCTCACCTCCAAATACCAATGGGGTCAGGGCTTCAACTTATGAATTTTAGGGAGGGAGCGACGCAACCGTTCAGTCCTCAACAGGGCGGCACCACTGTCATTGCAACGCAGCTACAGAACTGGTGGGACAGGGACCCTGGGTGGCCAATCCCAACCCACTGTCAAGGTGCAGACTGAGACCCTGCACAGGGCCCACCTGCCCCTTTGAGGCTTTCTCTGTCTTCCTTGATGGAGACCCTCAGCCCTCTATTAAAAATGTTGGAGCACTTCTTTTGCCATCCTTGTTTATTAATAGTTCCGAGCCTAAGCTACTTGAGATTAGTTCCGTTCCATGACCCCAAAGGAATGTTAATCCATGACGGTTGTAATGTGATGATGACAGCAGCTAACACAGACTTTGCCTATTTCATACACCAGTGCTTTGCGTGCATCATATTGTATGATTTTCACCATAAATCTGAGGTAGGTATTATGAGTGCCCTCTTACAAGTGAGAAAACTGGGTCTCAGGTTCCGTAGCTTATGCACCAGGTTAATTAAGGGGGAGCTGGGTCTCAAACCATCGGCCTCGTGAGCCTGGGCTCTAACAGGTGCACTGTCCACAGCCCCTCCTTATGCATGAAGTGCCTCCCCCCACATGTGTGCGGAGAATCATGTAAAAATCCATTTTAATGCCCCTGGGATTAGAGAACGCTTAAAATTTTTGCGTCTCAACACTTTTCTTACTGGCTAGAACATTATATTTCCAATTTCTAACATGTATCAATTCTTGCCCCTCCCCCCTTTTAAACTAAGATATTGTTTTATCACTTATGACTAGATTCTGTTGTGCACCTTCCCAGAGCCTGTATCATCCCATTGGCTGAAGCGAATGATTGATAGTTTTAATTTTTAAATGTATTAAACACTAGACTGGTGGGAAATGTTATTTATCCCATTCTGTTGTTCTAAAAAGATCTCAGACTAAGGAGGTATGGAAAAAAAACAATCAGACTTACATGGAGCTGGGCTTCCCAGAGCCCCTGGTGGGTAGATGGAATCAGGGCAGGAAATGAACCCAGAGCTTTCTGGGGCGCTCCAAGGGAAGAGGGTGCACAGGCCCAGGCAACATGCTCATTGGGTCCGGGAATGGCTTCCCACTCTAACGTCCCTGGGGGAACAGTTGGATATTCATCAACCGGGAATAAAAGAACAGGGCTCACCCCTGGATCTCCTACCTGTGAAGCAAAGCTGGCGGTGATGGCGTCTCTTCTAAGTAAGTGTGCTGCCAAATTGAGAGGCAACTCGGCTCAAGGACCTTGGGCACCTCTGCGGAAAGCACCAGGGAAAAGTTCTTTTCAAATGACATTACCTTTCTCCATCACCAGAAAGTATTTCTTCCCAAATAATGTGGCTGATGAACTAAATAGCGTTCAAATCACAACGAATGCATGTTGTTTGGATAAGCCTTTTGTCTGGGATTCCAAATGGAAACGCGGATTGATACCCCAGAATTCCTCTAACCCCAGGCCCTGATCTGGGCCAGACCTGCCTGGGAAGAACAGAATGATGTTGCCCGGTGAATCCTCCCAGGCTTCACATTCCAAAAATGTCCCACTAAATGAGTCCAACCAGTTGCTTCTGAAATCATAAATTCCAAAAGACAATGAAAGTTGCAATCACAAGGGGTAACAGAAGCCAAACACATTAGGAACTTGTTCCTTGAGCAAATAGCATAATTCCGGACACACGGGAACACATGGTTTGCCTCAAACATGTTTCATTTTGTCATCGCACTGAGTGTACAGTATTTCTCTTTGGGTGCAAGAGTGATTGATTTCATTGGGAGAATTGTTTGTAAGAACATGAAAGTTGCCAAAGCAAACACGTTGGAGGGAAGTGTGGAGAAGGGGAGGAAGAGTATTTGGAGTAGATCTGGGTTTGGGAAGTTCATGCAGAGGTGAGACAGGGAGATGTAGAACAAATAAAAACATTCTGCACACTTCATCTACATAAATTATGTTCAGAAATTCACTCTGCGTAGACATTAGCTGCGCAGCTACAATTCTCCCTCGTGGACCTCTAGAATGTGGGCACATGGCCAATTTTTAAGTGAATGATTTGTAACTTTTCCTCCACATAAATTAATCTGTTAAGATATAGATCATCCTGATTTTAATCCACAAAAGTCATGTAGTCATTGAAAAAAAAAACACCTATGATCTGTCTTTTATAATAGACTTCTATTAAATTAGATTGTCTCGAGATATGTTGACAAAATGGAAAACATTAAGAATATTTCCTTTGATCTGGTTTCTCTCCCATAGGGAAAAAAACCTACCTAAATAATACACAGCAGCATTTACAATCATGTGAATTTAAAGTGTTCCTTTCGGTCAGTTATTTTACATGTAAATGTTATGCTAGAGATAAGAGGTTTTTTAGTTCTTATCTGCCTATAGGTATTAGTTCTAGAGATATAACTTTGTTATAAAATACTCATGATGCTTAAATGCTTAAGAGTGAAGATACATTACAAACTAAGAGATGGAATTTTTGTTTACTTCACTGATATTTTGGTTTTTACCTAGCTATTCTTACAGTGCAAAAAGAGAATTTCTAAGAATTAGCAATAACCTGTCTGCATAAACATTCTCATTTTCAAATGGTATTCTAAGTACAAATAAGTCATTTGAACCCAGCCAGTAGAGACTTTTGAACAACTCGGTGTAGTACCAGTGAGGCTCGGGGTGCGGAAAGGCTCTCATCACCTGCTAAGGCACAGTCTCTCCTGGTCTCCCACGCTTGTCCTGCCACCCAGCTAGTACCTTATGGAAGGAGAGGAGGCCACTTGTATTACTTATCTATTGCTACAGAACAGTCACCCCCAAGCTGAGCAGTTTAAGACAACGGCATCGATTTCTCCTAGTTTCTATGGGTCAGGAGTCAGCTGGATCGTCTAGCTCTGGGTCGCTCACATGGCTGCAGTCATCTCAAGGCTTGTCCGGGAAGGATTCTCTTCCTAGCTCACTCACGTGGTTGTTGGCAGGATTCACTCAGTTCCTTCTGAGCCGTTGTCTGGAGGCCTCTCCAGGTTCCTCCCCATGTGCGTTTCTCCACGGTGCACTCACCACATGGCAGCTGGCTGCATCAGAGTGAGCAAGCAGGTGGGGAAGGGAGAGGGCCAGCAACATGGAAGGCAGTCTCTCATACCCTGAGCACAGAAGTGACATCCCATCGCTTTTGTTGCATTCTCTTTAATGGAAGCAAGTCACTGTGTCCAGCTCACATTCAAGAGGATTGCACCATTGGAAGCTATGGCAGAAGCTGCCTATATATCCCTGGTGACTTCTAGGGCTACACTTAGCTCGCACCCTAGGCTCCCACTTTATCCTCTGGAACGGTGGCTCTCACGATGTGGTTCCTGAACCAGCAGCATCACGTGGGAACGTGTTTAATTGCAAATTCTCGGGCGCAGTCCAGACCTACCACATCAGAAACTCTGGGAATGGGCCCCAGCATGCTAACAAGCCCACCAGGTGAGTGTGAGCATGCTAAAATTGGAGAAATGTTGCCTTAAAAGCGAAGGGAGCACAGCTGGTTGGACATCCCAATTTCTTTCTTACAAGACTAGGATCTCAATCATGGGAAGGTCTATCTACCCTGTCAGCATATTTGTGACTGCTGACGCTTTGTAATGATAAAAAACCATAAACCAGGAGACATCTTATGATGCTACCTCTATGGCACATCCGGAAGATTTCTTTACCTTGAATTTAAGTTTTTCAGCCTAGTGGACCTCATTCTAACCTCAGAGGCTGCTACTTGACAAGTTTGAGGACCAGTAGACTGACCAGACATACTATTTTAAACAGGACAGAAAACAACAGTACTGTCCCATGTCAAATGGTACGTGTGGTCAGCTTAGTCTCACGGGGCTAAATTCGAGGTGTCAGTAGACTGACCAAACATACCATTGGAAAAAGGATAGTAGTGTTGTTTTCTGTCCCATTTAAAATGGTACATCTGGTCAGCCTAATAGGGAACTAGATCAATTGAACAAAGCTTCAAAACAGCTAATCAGCAGTAAAAATTTCATTTCGTTGTCTAAATGCCAGATTTGTTCAAATGCCTTGATTCGCTAAGTGGGTTCTTAAACTCTGTACCTAACCTCAAAAAAGAAAAAAAAAGGGGGAAGCCGGGATGGCTCAGTGGGTTAAGCGCTCACTTTGCAGCACCGGGGACTAAGGATCAAATCCCGGGCCCTGACCCATGCGGACCCATGTGCTGAACTGGGGAGCTCCCCCAGTTCAGTTCTCTCTCTGTCTCTGTGTCCATCTGTCTCTCTCTCTCTCTCTCTCTCTCTTTCTCTGTCAAAAACAATAAAAAAAAAATTTTTTTTTTTTTATCTTTTCACATTTATAGAGAGAAATT
This sequence comes from Craseonycteris thonglongyai, assembly GCA_004027555.1. NCBI lineage: Eukaryota > Metazoa > Chordata > Mammalia > Chiroptera > Craseonycteridae > Craseonycteris > Craseonycteris thonglongyai. Next base: position 102,260 of record PVKE010001364.1, read on the forward strand.
ATCTTTTTGTCTTCAGTGCATAGTTATTTCTATTTTACTTTTGACAGATAGAGAGAGAGACAGAGACAGTTAGAGAACCGAACTGTGGGAACTCCCCAGTTCAGCACGTGGGTCCTGCCTGGGCCGGAGCCGGGATTCGATCCTCGGTCCTCATGGCCT